>JASTWP010001809.1:0-59221 GCA_030770255.1 Temnothorax ravouxi | reverse complement strand
TGATTGAAAATCAATTAATTTTTCAGAGCTTTATACTTATATCATAGAACTGTGTGCGGCACTTTATCCCAAAAGCTTATGTGATGTATCTTGTATACATATAATTGATATAGCATGTAGGGCTGTCAGACAAAATAAATTGAGCCCTGTATTATCTTCGATTACGTGCGATAAAGAAGTCACTTTTGTGCAATACATATACGTAATCGTCTTAATCATTCAATCGATGAGTTATATGCTTGACGGATGGTAACCTACTTTTGTGACAATTGCGAGACGATTGCGACCAATCGAATGTCTGAGAGTGCAATTGACAGTCTGACAAGTACAATTTTTCAAGCGTTTTAAATTGTAAATAAGCAATAAGTCTTACTTATTTATTTAACAGCCGCACTAATAGCACTGATAATACAATATAATTTACTATATCTCGATGTAACTTGAGTTTTTCAGCTGGGAGCAATGAAAATCGTGTGACATTTTTCAAAATTCAAGTCAAACATATAATATCTTTTGTATAGTAAAAATTTTATACTTTCCGTTGAGATGAATTTATGTTCCGTTGGGAACTTGACATTTATTATAATACTAAATTAACCGTTTGATTGAAATCGACCTCTTGTCATTAAATATATTTAAATAATATATTTAATAATGTATATATTTAATTAATCATCACTAATATATTTAATATTATTAAGTATTTACAATCAATGTAAATTACAAACACAATAGCTTTGCAAACCATTGCTTTTTTTCGGTGTTCCTCTTCGCGCATTCTTATTCGGATTTTTTGTTTTCGTTCATAATCTAACGAGCTCGGGGAAAGACTGAAGGACGAAAATAAGTGCGGAGGTTAATGTACTTCCTGCTGAACTCGCGTGGATGCAGGGTTGAGTGTATTCGTGACGATCAGCGACTTTTGCTCGATCCGAGTACGCGGTTTTGCCATAAGCGGCCAATAGTGCGCACGTGCGCGTCAATGCGTCATTTCGCTCGCGTATCTGGACACGCGGACAGAAAATGTCTCTCGAGAAATATGATATATACCATCTGCATTAGCGTTAATGCCTTGACACGCGCTCAATTCAAGCACTCCTTTCTCTCTCTTATAAACGAGCTAAAAGTCAAAAACGAAAAAGATTGGATCACGGTGAATCTAAAAGTTCACACGAGAATATCACGTCAAGAGAGCCAGACATGACACACGCTGAAGAAAGCCATCTTCGAATGCTGACTGCCGATCGTTTCTTTACGTCGTATATTTACGTTTCCTTTCGTTCGGCATTTCGGTTTTATTCCAGCGATTCGGTGTGATGACTAATGTGCGGGGCACTGCCGACGTGTTTAGATTTTCACATGATTCGGCCGCAAAATTTTCCTTACAAATTTTTCCAAACTCGGATAGCGAAACAATATAAATTTGTCGTCACTTGTAATATTAGTGTAAATGTTTATTTACGCGTTCTGTTACGCGACGAACTATCGATGTATTTCATCAAGTTTTTCGATCCGTCGTTATTGCTTCTGCATTTTTTTTTAGTATTTTGAAAGAAATCCAATATTATATAGATATATTTATAAATCAATCTTAATATATTAACAAAAAACGTTTTATTTAATCGTTATTAATTGTTATATATAGGATATTTTACAATGATTCCGTATATAGTAAAATATTTCATATTAATGCTGTGCGTACAATTTACCGTTGGATATAATCGGACATTCGCGATTTCTCTTAACTCACATACAGAAAACGGATGCGGTTCACTGCGTAAAGAATCCCGCGAAAGGTTTTGTGACTAAATTTTTACTCGCACTATGTTCGCGCATTTTGATGACTCGCGCAATAAAATCAGTCGGGATTAAACGTATAATTTACCGATTTTCAGATTAATCGACGTTTGTAAAAAGCATCTGGGACGAACAGATGAAACGAAAAAAAAAAGATAATCAAAATGTGTATAATAAGGTGAAAGAGAAGGCGCGTGGAGACCTACTTTGGACGGAGCCATCCTTGACCTCCTATTACATACAGTAACACTAAGCCCTGGAATCAGTAATAAAAGCTGATCACGCTCTTTTTAACTTGAAACAAGGAATGATAAAAAGTATCATCTTTCGACGTGAATAAAGAAGCATTTCATCAACGGGAGAAAAATAGCGATAAAAGTACAATTGACGTATGTACCTCCTTAGCAAACGGTTTATCAGTAGTTCGTAAGACGTCGCGACACGAATCGGCACGTGCTGACTTCTCTCAGAATGTAGTTCAAGAAAATTTCTTAAAAATGCGTAATTTTCTCGTTGATTCTCGACGATGTTCAATTCTTTATAAGTTACTTGTTATTTATTTTGTTTCTTTTATCAACGTTGTATTGCCTCTTTCAAATTCGGAGATAGAGTTTTAAATGGTAAAATTGTCAAATTAGCTGCAAAAGATTTAAAAGATGATACATTGCTTCTTATGCTTCTATGATCAATATTGTTATAACGTTTCCAGTAAACGAAATTGTTGTAACGTCATACCAATATTATTATCGTAACTCGCTAAGCATTCATTGCGTATTATCATATATATATAAAATATTTGTACTTTTATACATAATTTATATTAAGCTTAATTGATTCTGCTTTTTTGCCTATAAGTATGAATCTTTCATTTGTTTTTCAAATTTCTAATAATCGTCAATTTCTAATATCGCCAAAGAAATTTTGTATTAACACTGTAATTACTCTTATGATATCTCAATATATTTAATAAGAACAAATTAATCTCATTTTAATTTGTTCTTATTAAAATAACAATATCTGAGTATACCAGTATCTTGATATTATTATTTTCCTTTTTTTTTTATTCCATTTGCGTTTGACTCTCGTTTAATTCTTTCGTTGCATGTTGTGTTCTTATATTCTGTTCTTTTTATCAGCATTCCAATCCGGTCTTTATCAAAAAATGACGACATTCGAAACCTTTCTTCCGTAAGAGAATGGCTTGCGCAAGAGTAAAGTGACTTCTGAGGATGCCTCTCATACATACACACAATACAAATACTCACGCTGAGAACACGCGTAATTTATTTGAATTTTATCTCGCTAGTTGCTACAAAGTATCTAATTCCATTCGTTCTAACTTTGACATTTAAATATCAGAGAATTATCCGAGATCCAGTAACTCCGTTATAAGTATCGTTATCTGACTCCGAGAGAGGCTACTTTTTGTTAACGAATGCATAATGCATTTCAATATCGCATACCAGTTTCAGTTTCCAGTCGACGTTAAATTGCCGTAAAAATAGCGACGCGTTATCGCGGCATCGTGATAAGTGATGTGTGCGAGGAGGCGAGATTAATAAATAATTCGGACGCGCGTATGAATAACCTCGACGAGACCCTTCCTTCAAAGTTGTATATGTATTTCAAATCAATATATTAAGATTTTGATACAAAGAGTATCTTTGAAAGTATTCTGCGTATTTCTTTGAAGCGTAAGGAATATTCAAATTTGAATGACAGCACACAAATAACTCAGATATGTGCGTAAATTTATCCTTTCTAAAAAAAGGCATGTTAAGTCGATACTCGCATATCTCGAAGTTTTTTGTTGCCGCTTTTCCGCGATGCTAATTGGTTTTCTCTAGAGTTCCTATGTCCTATAATAAGAGTTAGGACAAACCGCCGCCATGTACAGCCAAATGTTATGCTTTGTCTCGCTCCCACTAACTTTCTTGGCTGAAGCATATGACGATTATGATAGCTTTATCTCACTCCCACTTACAGTTTGTCTCACTCTTACTAACTTGGCTGAAACATATGACGGGACCAATCAAAAATCGTCACCACATTGGCTTAACTTTTATTATAGGAACTCTAGTTTTCTCGGCTGCGCTTACTTCGTTTGCAGCTGTCATCGTATATTTTGACAGTTGTGTGTATTGTGTGTATCAAGAAGTTAATACCATAAATGTTAAAGCTAAATAGCGCGCGCGAAGCGCGCGTCTGTGGTCTCTAGTATTTATACATGTTATATATTCAATTGTATTAGTATAGATACATTATTTTTTTAACGCAAATCTAATATATACTAAAAAACTATTCTATTCTATCATATATATCATTTCTAATTTAATATTATTTCAACGATTTCTTTCATCAAAAGTTTTTCAATTTATTGTTCTCATTACTCACGTTGTTATATTCGTCAGATTATTTTAATTATACAATTTATATATATATATTTCTTTTATTTTATATTTGACTTTGATTAATCCTGTTCGTAATGAATTATTATATGTGAAAAATTCACAAACAAATATTCTACATATAGCGTCATGTTAAGTCGCGTCCTTTAACTCGTGTTCATCAGAAAACTGCTTTGTAATGAAGCGAAAGCTTCGCGGCTACCGACCTTAACTTTGGCCACATTCCATTAACCACGGGATCATTAATTTCACAGAATCGCCCATTGCCGTAACTCCCGTTCTAACAGCAATGCGCAATCATTTACGAGTAAAGCACCGTAACGCGTAACGACGCGACGGTCAATATCAGGTTATTAAATGCAAAGTTGTTGATATTAGCTTCTTCTGTCACTCATTATCTTAAGTAAATTATAGCTGTACGATTATGCATTGTACATTGGTTCAAGCAATATTTTGTCTCTTATTTTCAAGAAATTTTGATTTATTGCGGTTTGTTTTACGGCCTAATCAGTTGTGATTTACGAGCGACACATTTGTAGGTATTTAAAGAACGACAAAATGTGTAGCAAAGACGACTTATATATCAAGCAAGAATTGAATTGAAACACCACTCAAAGCATGTAGCTAAAAACTTTTTTTTATTAATTCAAAAAATTTTGGTTTGAAGATATAAACATCAAACATAAAAGATGGAAATATTATATATTCCAAAAATTTATATAAAAACAAAATAAAATTAAATTAAAATTAAATTAAATTAATAAAATAAAATTTATATTAAATTAATAAAATAAAATTTATATAACCTGTTAATTCGATTATTTGTACATGAATGCCTACTGATTTTATAATAGAATTAATAAAAGTTATACAATTAAAGTTCTTTTATTAATCCCTCTAACTAACACACGTCCCTCATCAAATCAATTAGCTAATTAAATTTTAATCATTATATCTAATTAAAATTTAGTTTAAAGCAACTCAATTCAAAACTTGATTAATCAATATAATTAATTTTAGAAATTTAAGAATTAGAGAATAAAATCTGGTTTATTTTTTCTTAGAAGAAAAATCAATTTTAAATTGTTCTATAGTGTTGTTAAAGATACCGCGACGGTTTCGAAAGTTTATTTATTGGAAGATTAATGCCAATTTTTGGCCGATGATAGGTTTGTTCTTTCAAACTGCACATCTTTTACTATTAGTTCTTCAAATGTGGATGCAATATTTTGACTAAACGTACGGCTAAAAAGAATAATCTAACAAATGCGTATTAGGACAGTCTGGAGACTCTCTGTCCTAATTGTCACCATCATGTCAGATTGTTGGAAGGCCTATAATTGTTTAAACAATGAAGGCTTCCAACATCTGACGGTAAACCACTCATACAATTTCGTCGATCCTGAAACTGGTGAAAACTTTTTGCCATAGTTAACTATATTATTACTGTTTATTCGTATATTGTTCTAATACATTTTTTAAATCTACAGGCGCACATACGCAGCATATAGAGCGTGTTTGGAGAGAGGTTCGTGGAAATATCCCAAGGTACGGAACCAGAGAGGATCACGTCGTTGGATATTTGTGCGAATATCTCTTCAAACGCTCCTATAGCCGCTTGGAGCGGATAGAAATCTTCTTTGATGTGATCGCAGAATTATATCCTCCGACCTCCACTTTTGAGGACCAGCCAGAAGCATCCGACGAACCAAGTACCAGCACTGCTTAGAAATACGTTTTTTGTGCTTATTTTTTACGTAGCACCGTTTTCTATATCGGTACATTAATGTTTCTTTCTCAATATTAATGTCACTACCACATTCACTACATTTAATTGTAAATGTTAAAACACCATGCTGGATTAATAAATCTATTAGCTTATCCTGACAATATGTTACATACCTAAACTATATTAAGGGGGTGTAAGGGGATTCGGTATAGAGGTAGCACCTTTGACTGAGAGCGGTCACATCCAGCGTATCCCACGAGGGATGGCTCGAGGTAACTGGTCTTTGTACGGAACCCAACTCTTACTTATGGTTCCCAGCGCCACACCCCGGTAAACGGCATTGACCTGCAGGCCAAACTAAGTAAGGGTAGCCAGATATGGTAAACCTGATGGAGGGCAGCAGTAACCATCAGTATTGCACTAGGGCAGAAGAAGAATAACTTCAGAATGGCCTAGGAGCAAGCTATTCCAAGCGGGACTGAAGCAGTCTTAAATGGTCGGAATACTGCGGTGCAGAAAGACAGGGGAATCTACTGCACTATCACTCCCATGAGCACTTTGCAAATGTCTACAAATGAATCTAGTTTGTCTGGCGACCCGACTGACGATCGGCGCTGTCTTGCGTCCGGGGTAGACAGTGGAAAATTGGCTACCGGGCATGGGGGTGTGGACCACTGGGCACCACATGCGAAATATGCGACCAGAGATGACAAAAAATTCAGTGGTCGTGCTGAATGCCGGCTGGCAACCTGAAATGTTCAAGGACTTCGACAAGTAGGAAAGCTGGATATAGTGAAGGGGGAACTCATGAGGTGTAATGTGAAGATGGCAGAAATCTCTGAGACTCACTGGCAAGGGAGGGGTCACTTCCTAAGCGATAGTCATGCGGTCTACTTCTCCGGATCTGACGACACAAGCCGCAACGGTGTGGCTTTTGTGATACCCAGCGGGCTGGTTGACTCCGTTCTTGGCTATGACACTGTCAGCGATCGCATAATATCTGTTCGCATCAAGGCAGTACCTTGCGTACTGAACTTCATCCAGGTCTACGCACCGACAGCCGACGCGGATGCAGAAGACATAGACAACTTTTACAGCTCTCTGCAAGCAACCATTGAGAAAATCTCTAACCGAGAAATCACAATAATCATGGGGGACTGGAACGCCAAAGTGGGACGCACCGATAACGATAACCACATTCGCAACGCAGTTGGGAGATACGGTATAGGAACTTGAAACGAAAGAGGTGACAGGCTTATCCAGTTTTGCATTGATAATAACTTTACAATTGCCAATACAGTCTTCAAACAACATATAAGAAAACAATACACCTGGACGTCACCAGATAACCGTACCAAAAACCAAATTGATTATATTTTAATCAACAATCGATGGAGATCGGCCTATACTCTCAGCAAAGACACTTCCCGGGGCTGATTGTGGCTCGGACCACAAGCTACTGGCTTTCAAACTTAGAGTAAGAATGAAAAGGTGTAAAGGAGCTGCAGTAAAGGCCAAACTACCGCCAGTTACTGACCAAGGAGCTTTCCTTGGCAAACTTAATCACGAAATAGCATCGATCAACATGGAGGAATTGACCGACCCAGATGATTTGTGGAACCGACTCAAGGGCATCATCGAGACATCTTTAACTGAACAACAACCAAAAGATCGAGCAAAAAAACCGTGACTGGATTTCGACCAATACCTTCAAGATAATAGATGAAAGAAGAAAATTGCTAGCAACCGGCTTAAATAACACCGAAGCGGTAGACGAATACCGCAGGCTATCGTCGGCCATCCAAACAAACTGTCGAAGGGATAAAAATAACTTCCTAAACAATATCTGTGCGGACATCCAACTTCATGCAAACCGATTTCAATCGAAAGACGTGTTCCACAAAATCAAACAGATTACGCGGAAATTCAAACCCCGCACATGGATTATCTCTGACGAGAACGGCGTCCCGGTCACGGAAATCGACAGCATAATGGAAACGTGGAGAAGATATTGTGAGAGATTGTATGCGGAGGATGAGCTGGTGGTGACCAGTGGGCGGGAAGAATATGAACAGGAACCACAAATCTTGACAGAGGAGGTGGAAAGAGCTGTTGGGAGACTGGCCAATAACAAGTCTGCTGGCATAGACTATATAACAGCAGAGGTATTCAAGGTAATGGGATCTACCGAAACAAGAATTCTTCATCGCATCTGTCAGAGAGTGTAGACCACCACAGTATGGCCCAAAGAATGGACCACCACCATAATAGTTCCACTTCATAAGAAGGGCCCAACCTGCAAGTGCGAGAATTATCGACTAATAACACTCATCACGCATGCCAGCAAAATCCTACTACACATTATACATGGCCGACTGCAGCCGTTTGTCAACCGACAGATAGCCCCAGAGCAGGCTGGCTTTGTCAGTGGCCGAGGTACAAGAGAGCAGATCCTGAATCTGCGACAGCTGATCGAAAAAGCTAGAGAGTACTATATACCCATGTTCTTGTGTTTTGTGGATTATGAAAAGGCGTTCGATAACGTCAAATGGCACCTACTGTGGCCCATTCTTAGGGAAATGGGCTTTCCGCTGCACCTCATATATTTAATTAAAAATCTATACGAAAATAGCACAGCTGTCGTAAGGCTCGAGAGTACCACCTCTGGAAAGAGTGTAATCAGAAAAGGGGTCAGACAAGGCTGCATACTCTCACCACTTCTGTACAACATCTACAGTGAATATATAATGAGGCAGGTGCTGGAGGACTGGAATGGTGGCGTGACCATAGGCGGTGAAAAGATCTCGAATCTTAGATATGCGGACGACACGCTGCTGGTCACGAGGAGCAAAGAGGAGCTCCTTGCACTCCTGGATAGGCTTAATAACACCAGTTTGGATTATGGACTTCGCATAAATAACACCAAGACAAAAATCATGATAGTCGACCGGGAACATGATAACTTCCCTGGCACGTCACACATTAATCGTTTCGAAGTAGTCGATAAATTTGTATATTTGAGCGCACTAGTAAATAACCGGGGAGACTGCGGGGAGGAGATTCACAGGCGTATCCAACTGGGAAGAGTGGCAATGTCCCAACTGACCAAGGTATGGAAAAGCCCCAACATCACACGCCAAACCAAAATCAACTTGGTCAGAACATTGGTGTTCTCGGTATTCCATTACGCCTCCGAAACATGGACGCTACGAGCAACCGATCGACGACATGTGGATGCGTTCGAGATGTGGTGCTGGCGAAGGATGCTGCGAATCCCTTGGACAGCGAGGAGGACAAACGTGTCTATACTGGCAGAAATAAATCTGCCCCAAAGACTGTCCAGCTACGTGTACAGCCGCATCCTCAAGTTCTTCGGACACATAAATCGCAGCAATACTATCGAACACCTGATAGTCCAGGGAAGCCGGAAGGGAAGCGACGGCGAGGTCGCTCACCAACCCAATGGACCGATACAGTTAAACAGCTCCTTAATACCAACATAGAGGAGGCAGTTAGGGCCACCATCAACCGAGACAGATGGCGCACCACTATTAGGGACGCTATCAGAAACATGGAAGGACAAGCATAGTCACCACACATCTGCCAAGATGTCAAGGACTTAGATGATGATGAAACTCTATTATACCTAACATTATTGCGTGGCGTGCGTCGTGTCTTGGTCGAAGTTTTGACTGGTCAATTATGCAGAATAATCAAGCGTCTTGATTCAAACAGTTAGGTATCACGATGGGAGTTTTGTTTAGTTTTATTATGCGGGGGAAGGGGCTCCGCCACAGGCACGCACGCACGCACGCACGCACGCACGCACGCACACACACACACACACACACGCACACACACACGCACACACACACACACACACACACACACACCACTCTGACTCCGCCGTTTTTAAATTTTCATATTATTTATCATATCAGATTTGTTTTCAGTGACCCCAAAACCTACTATCACGTGCACGAGTTACGTGTCTTCCAAGTTTAATCAGCACTTCAATATTAATAAATTTTTATCTCGAAAAGATGCGTTATATCGGAAAATCGCAAGAGGGCATTTATACTTCAAATTTGACGCAGAATATGACCTATATTTTTTTCAGTTACAAATTTTAAGTTTTGATTTTTTGTCCCCCATATTAGATCCGCTATTTTAATTTTTTTTTTAATCCAATATACCTAACGTAAAGTACACGAATAAACACACAATTTAGATGCAAACAAACTCTCTATTTCTTTCCGTTTCGTTATAGTAGCGTTTTAAAGTTTCGCAAAATTTCTTGTAGATTCAACGAAAACATGTCTCACTTTGAACGTTTAGATCTTCGAAACTATTAATCGTAGAGCTAATAAATGACATCTCATTTTAAAGCTTAAGGAGTCCCCTTTATGAAAAATCCCGACCGAACTCTCTATTTGTTACCGTTTCGATATAGTAGCGTTTGAAAGTTTAGCTAAATTCCTTTTAGTAAACGCTGCATTGAATTTTGCGATAGAACAGTACGTATAACTTAATTTTTTTTTAAACCGGTTGCGTAGTTTTTTTTCTTGCAACGTTTTCTTGCAACGTTTTCCGCGAACTACTCATTTGTTAATAGACCGAATTTTAAAGAATTATATATGAAACAGGGGTAAAATTTTCCGGGAATGGCGGTGGTGGGGTTAATTTTTTGATACCGATTTTTTTTTAAACCGGTTGTGTAGTTTTTTGTTATATTTTCGAAAATAATAATTGTAGAGTAATAAATAAGTTGTCATTAGTGTTAAGTATAAAGGACCCCGCGGAATCCTTATGGAAAATGGCTTTCGGTCAAATGTTTCGAAACTTTGGAAAAAGGTAGTTCTCAACATGTAGATTAAAAGTGTCAATGGGCATAAAGCTCTAAAAATTCGAGATTTTGAGCTACAGCCATCCAAAGTGGTAGATTTTTGAATTTCTGCAGCATATTCCGAAGTTTGACAACGGTAGCTTATCTCAGTTGAGTGAGGTTTTACAAAAAAATGTGGGGCGTCCGGCCAGCTAAGACAAGACTGTGGTGCGTCCGGCCAGCTAAGACAAGACTGTGGTGCGTCCGGCCAGCTAAGGCAAGACTGTGGTGCGTCCGGCCAGCTAAGACAAGACTGTGGTGCGTCCGGCCAGCTAAGACAAGACTGTGGTGCGTCCGGCCAGCTAAGACAAGACTGTGGTGCGTCCGGCCAGCTAAGACAAGACTGTGGTGCGTCCGGCCAGCTAAGGCAAGACTGTGGTGCGTCCGGCCAGCTAAGACAAGACTGTGGTGCGTCCGGCCAGCTAAGGCAAGACTGTGGTGCGTCCGGCCAGCTAAGACAAGACTGTGGTGCGTCCGGCCAGCTAAGACAAGACTGTGGTGCGTCCGGCCAGCTAAGACAAGACTGTGGTGCGTCGGCCAGCTAAGACAAGACTGTGGTGCGTCCGGCCAGCTAAGGCAAGACTGTGGTGCGTCCGGCCAGCTAAGACAAGACTGTGGTGCGTCCGGCCAGCTAAGACAAGACTGTGGTGCGTCCGGCCAGCTAAGGCAAGACTGTGGTGCGTCCGGCCAGCTAAGACAAGACTGTGGTGCGTCCGGCCAGCTAAGACAAGACTGTGGTGCGTCCGGCCAGCTAAGACAAGACTGTGGTGCGTCCGGCCAGCTAAGACAAGACTGTGGTGCGTCCGGCCAGCTAAGGCAAGACTGTGAGGCGTCCGGCCAGCTAAGACAAGACTGTGGGGCATCCGTCCAAGTTATCCATTCAGTCATTGATTATTTCTATTTCAGCATTAGGCATATGTCCCTCTGCATCCCGATTGGCTGCGTCTAATGTTGCATTCAACAATGATGGATCAGGATACCTCACATCCACTTGATGTCGCGCATAACCAAGAAACCATATAACACTGGTTACATGAGCGCACGCACCTAGAGTCCTTGCTCCAGATTGACATGTACAATAGTATCCAGTAATTGGATCTGCATCATCAGCGTTTTCAATACCTTCGTCGTCAGCAACTCGAAATAATATGAATATTTGATGTCTTCCAGCATTTCGAAACCTAGAGTACACTCTGATCCTCAAAAAACCCGCTTCATTTAAGTGTTCATCTAGTTGAAATTCTTCATCATTGTCTCTCAAAACTTTATCTTGTATGTAAGATGGTGCAAGATTGATTTGGTATACACCAAGCGTCAAATGTCTTAAGTATTCTAAATTCAGGAGCGGAAACTCTGGTATATCTCTATGATTCAGTCTTCTCCATTGTGCATTCCTTCTTGTGAGATTGTCTACCTCCACCCTTGCTTGCACAGCATTTGGGATACGTGATCTCTCCAAGATTTCTTGTGCCGCCTGTGCAGTTGCACCTTCCATGTGAATCATAGGATGATACCTGTTCAATATTGCACCAGCGATACGATAAAACTCACCGAGGTTTTTTGCATGCTGTAAGCATAGTGTGTTAGCAAAAAACTTGAACACCGACCGAAAATGACCGTTTCTACTTTCTACTATCCAACGACTCTTAGTGACAATACGAGATGCATTTGCATCTTCGGTCGTTAATTGCCGCTGTCCAGCCTCAAGTAATGCTGGCATTTCATATTGGATGCCCAACAGCTGTAAAAGAGGTATAGCATCACGATAACCTCTGTCGACCAAAACTATATCGTTACGTTGAAGCCATTCTCTCAGTGCATTTCCATCTGTTTCAAAATCATGCCTAAGTATTTCTCGTTGTTACGAGAATCTGAAAAATATGGTCCAAAAATCTGTAAAATAAAGCCATCAGGAGCAACAACTAGAGTGGGTTTTAGGAGATGCCTGTGTTTATGGACGGAATAAGATTGCCTTAATACACGAAAATGTGAACTTTTATGTATGTATGCATAAGTAGAGTCGATTACAACAATGGCTTTTAGTTCATTCGGTGAGGATTGTACAAGGTATTAGAAAACTCCGTGACATGTCGAGCAATGAAATCTTGCCTTGTTATCGATCTAGGTCCAATATTCTCTAAAACAAATCTTTGTGCTAATGCTCTTCTAACATAGTCTATAACGGTGCTTACATTTTGTCTACTACCGTAATCGAATATGACTTTAAGAAACTCATCACTCAAGCCTTGTCTGAGTTTGCATAGAAACATCAATAAATCTTTTCTTTTTATATATCGGAGTCTACCGTTTTGGAGAACCGGATCACAATACGTTAACAAATCCTGGAATTGTTGTTTTGTTATCGGTGCAATGCATTGAAATTCTTCATCGCTTAAACTATTTTCGTCAATAAACTTAGCTTTAGCTACAGCGACGTGTCTAAGTTCACCCAAAATGCGGACATTTGTGGTCCTCTTATGATAATCGGTCTGTTAATGTAACCGAGACCAGCTATTAGAATATTTAATAAATATCCATTTGCATCTAAATGATGCCTGCATGATCTTACATTTTCAGGTACAAAAATATTTCTTTCTATGAAAACATTTACCCTACAAGCTAATGATAATCTTTGCAAATCATTGCAGCATCACAAATGACGCAAGTTTGGCTCGCCGTTTGTCTCAACACATTTAATCGAAGACATGTTGCATCGGCTTCGATTATTGCTATTTCATTCAGAATAGATATATTGCAGTTAAAGCACAACCTAGATTCATCATTCATACGCAAACATGGATGATTAAGCTCATCTCGTCTTGTGATAGCTATTTGTCGTTTAAGGATATTCTCATCACCATTTATGTGAACCAGGTTTCGTGCATTGAATGCTGTATTGCATGTAAAACAATTTATTCGTGGAAGTCTGCCAGCCATTCTTTTTTTTACTCGCCAATAACTAAGAATAACTAAGAATCTTGCGATGGAAAACAGAATATGATACTTGGACCAATTCACAAGGTGGCTTATATGTAGAATTGGTACAAACACGAATTCGTTCAAAAATGATCAATAGAAAGGATCGGGAAACGAAATAATGACTCAAACTCTCAAGAAAATTTTTGTAGTCAAACATTTGAACGCATAATAAGGGATAACTGTTGACTGAAACTTATAGAAAAAAATATCATAACGTTAAACGTTAAAATGTTAACAATAAATCGTTACTATAGAATTAAATCACATCGATGTGCAAGATCTCATGTTCAACAAAAATCTACAATGACAACATGGGATCACCATCGGAAAAGTCGGTTCAAAATGTGCAGGGTCTCAAATAGGCTCATGGACCTAGGAAGATATGGGCGGAGCGTAAACTTGCGGGGGGACTGATATGCGCGGTAAGGGGAGCAGTCCATCCGCTCGGCTATTTCCATAGGTACGGTTCGGATATGCTCGACAGCAGCACACACGGACGTAATCTTCGCTTTTGTGTGCGTTGCCAGGACATCCCCTCCACATGCATGCTGTTCCATCACGTGCATAGTCACGTGTGCTGTCGAGCGTCCGAATGTTTCCGAGTCTAACCGAAGTTTGTCGAGCGGATGGATTACTCCCCTCCCACGCTACCACCCAGTAAGCAAAAAACATCAAGAAACATTTTAACTACATTGCAGCAACGTTGTAACGTTAATGCAATATAGTTAAAATGTTTCTTGACGTTTCTTGCTTACTGGGCAGACGTCTCCTTGCTCATAGTTCCAGTTTACGCTACCCCTATGACTAGGCTATGCTGAATTTTTGTGCTTAATATAGTTGAATATATAACCTTAGTATGCCACGGACACAAAAAGTCGAGTTTTCCTGATGATTTTACAAAACTTTTGTACTTACCACTTTTTTGTAAAACCTCACTCAACTAAGATAAGCTACCGTTGCGAACTTCGGAATATGCTGCAGAAATTCAAAAATCTACCACTTTGGATGGCTGTAGCTCAAAATCTCGAATTTTTAGAGCTTTATGCCCATTGACACTTTTAATCTACATGTTGAGAACTACCTTTTTGCAAAGTTTCGAAACATTTGACCGAAAGCCATTTTCCATAAGGATTCCGCGGGGTCCTTTCTTGCAGAAATTCCGGTTCCCAAATAACTCGTTACCTTTTCAACGATCTTTCGCCAAATTCAATACCAACCTTCCTTTAATGATGATATATAAAAATACATGTATAACTTATACTTTATTTAAGCATAAATCGGTATCCTCTTTACCCTATTTTTATGAAACCAGTACTAAATTTTTTTAGAAAACAAAGCTTAAATTTTAAAAAATAAACGAGCACAGTAACAACTGTGCCGCAAACAACGTAGAACTACGTCAACTGTCACTATTTCATGTTAAAGTATTTCAGCGAAAGGAAAGTAGACGTAGGGCTACGTCAACTGTCTTTCGCTAAATAATAGTGACAGTTGACGTAGCCCTACGTCTACTTTCCTTCGCTGAATACTTTAACATGAAATAGTGACAGTTGACGTAGTTCTATTCTAATTTTTTTTTTAAGTTATAACTTTTTATTGTGTGACTCTTTATTCTAGGCGCCATACTGAGTCCGCCATTTTAAATTTTTTCAAATGCGCACTCGGTATTCGAAAGCTAATATGTTTACATAAATTTTGCACCCCGAAAAAAATTTTTAAACCCTCTCAAATGTTGGGCGTGGCGCTGTTCCGGTTGACATGGAATGTCCCATATATATAAAATTCTATATTATATTATTATATATGGTTTTATTACTATAATAATATTTTTATTAACATCTTTTTTAGATCATTTGCTATGGATGACGAAAACATGATGTTATTTATCTGTGCAATGCAAGTAGCTAGCCTAGCATTGTACACTGCATGGAAAGCGGAAAAATCCAAGCGTTGGAGGAACAGGCGATGGTGGGTCTATCCCATCAATACTCGGCGTGCACAGTACGATGACTTTGCAACTTTGTTTGCAGAATTAAAAGAAGATGAAGATATGTTTTTCCGATATACGAGAATGGATGTGCCCACATTTTACGAATTGCTGCGACTAGTAGGTCCGTTCTTGCAGAAAAGAAGTATTAGAACCCCGATATGTCCAGAAACAACGTCTAGTAATAACTTTAAGGTAAAGCTATACATATATGTTTTAAAATGATACATAATATATTTCATGCACGAATTGAGCTTTTGAAAGGTTATCAATTAACTTTATTGCAGATATTTGGCAACAGGGGATCAGATGCTATCTGTAGCTTTAGCATACAGAGTAGGAGAGTCCACCGCTCATATAATTGTCAAGGAAACATGCTCTATTATAGCAAATGTTCTGGCAATTTGTATGAAACATCCCACAGAAGAGGAATGGACAAAAATCAGCAGTAATTTTTTAGAATTATGGAATTTGCCAAATTGTGTTGGAGCAATCGATGGCAAGTACATAACTATCCAGGCACTTCCGAACTCTGGCTCAATGTACTTAATTATAAGAAAACTTTCAGTCTTGTACTGATGGCTGCTTGTGATGCTCGATACATGTTTACGCTGTTCGACGTTGGTGCGTATGGCAGTGAAAGTGATGGCGAAATCCTCTCCAGATCAGACTTTGGACAATCTCTGTACAATAGTACGCTCAACATACCTGCAGGCACTGCCTGTCTACCAGGAAGTGACAAAAAAGTATCCTATTACTTTGTTGGGGATGAAGTATTTCAAATGTCTACACACGTGATGCGACCTTATCCAGGGAGAAATTTAAATGAGCAAAAAAGGATTTTTAATTATTGACTATCCCGAGCTAGAAGAACGATTGAAAACACATTTGGAATCTTTGGAGCCAGGTGGAGGATATTTCGAAGAGCAATATGTGCTGGTCCAGATGCTGCCAGCCGGTTTGTGCTAGCAGCAATGTGCTTGCATAATTTTTTAAAAACTAAAACGACGAGAAAGCCCCGCTGCAGCAAAGATATTGTCATTCCCAATTTGCAGACGAGAAACGAAAGAAGGAATCGAAGTAGAGTGGAGACAACAGTCACAAAATAATCATATAAGAACATGGGGAATGCAGGAGCACATCGAGCTACTAGAGACGCATATATGCAATGCGTGATACTCTCTCGTCATATTTCATGACAGCAGCTGGGGAAGTTCCTTGGCAATATGAGTACATACATCGAGGGCAACATCACGATGTACTTTAAAATTTATAATTGTATTATTTTCTATACATTTTTATATGTGTGATGACTAATTGTATTCTTTGATAAGACATAACAGTAAAGTACTGTAGATACACTTTTGTATGCAGAAAATAAAATTGTTCTTTTATTGGAAACCAAATAAACATTTATTTCTAATCAACAAGTGTAAATAAAATTAATCTTTTCTAATACTCAAAATTAAAATTATAATTATATATAATAATGAATAAAATATATAATATAATATAAAATGACGAAAAAAAAAATTATAAATGTAATAAAAAAAGAGGAAGAGTTTCTCATAGGCACTGACAATGAGCCACGCGTAATCCCTATCTAAACTTATTTAACTTAAAATTAGGTTACGTGGTTTTTGAAAAATATAGCAACTCCATAAATTTTTGTTTTAACTGGCTTTTGTATGGTTCTGTTGCTGTTTGAAGCTCCGCTGTGACAAGCTTCCCAATGACAACATCTGGATCGTTGTCGTTTACAGGTTTTTTTCCGAGAACACAGTACAGCTATATTATTCAGTGTATTGTTCATCTGATGGAACGCTATTTCCACCGGGTTAATCTTCTGTTTTTTTAAAGTCCTTTGCATGTTTCCCGAAAAGCAGGAGGATGGTGGACTCACCACATTCGTTTCCTCCGTCTCCGAAGCAGGTGTTTGGCGCGAAATTGAGGAAGATGTCGATGACTGCAAAGAAATTTTGAATTTCGTAAGTTTTACACTTTCTTAGGATCAATTGATTACATAAGATGCAAAACCACTCACTAGTGAAGTTTCTTCAACTGCAAGTGGCGGAAGGCTTTGCAACGGCGAGGGTGGCCGTAACTACAAAGTTAAAAGCATCGATTAAATGTATACATATTATTTCGTACATATTTTCTATTGATTCAAAATTAGACTCACGTCATGACCAAGTTTCGAGTTAGAAATAGATTGATTTTCATAAACCGACTTTGGCAATGTGTTGCATACTTCTTTCAACGGCAGTGTATACAGAAACTGCTGGCCGGATGTTGAAAGTGGTGTCTGTAAAGTGAGTTTTCAAAACATACTTCTCAAGTAAGATAACACATTGGTAAGAAAAGAAAAGTTGTACATTGAGGTTGTTATTAGCGGTCATTTCATGGTTGTCCTGAAGAATCCTCGAATGTTGGGTTTTCAACAACGTATGCAATGACAGTTGGCCGGATGTTGAAGGTGATGTTTGTAAAGTAAGTTTTCAAAACATACTTCTCAAGTAAAATAACACATTGGTAAGAAAAGAAAAGTTGTCGTACATTGAGATTGTTATTAACGGTCATTTCATGGTTGTCCTGAAAAATCCTCGAATGTTGGGTTTTCAACAACGTATGCAATGACTGCTGGCCGGATGTTGAAGGTGGTGTCTGTAAAGTGAATTTTCAAAACATACTTCTCAAGTAAGATAACACATTGGTAAGAAAAAAAAAGTTGTCGTACATTGAGGTTGTTATTAGCGGTCACTTCATGGTTGTCCTGTGTAGGACCCTCAAATGTTGGGTTTTCAACGACATCTCACTGATACTGCTTGGCCCGGATGGCTTTGTGCAATTGACATTGGAGAAGCTTCTGAAATAATAATCGTTGTTATTGGTGTACGATCTCGAGACATTCACGACCTCTGGTGGCCGGAACTAGTATTGGTTACTTTTGGGCGTTAGCGTCACTACAATCACATTATAGCTAACGTCCCTCTTGTTCTCACCTCATTTCCGTTATTTAGGCGAACCTTCGCCTATATAACGTACGTTGTACATTCGACTTAGTGAAGTATACAGTTTAAAGTGTAATACGATTGTTCTGTTTATTTCTCCCGAAATAGGGCACGCTTTATCCAACATTGGTTATGGGCCCAGTCTAGCCCATTCGCGGAGAAAGTAACAGTTTCCGAGTATAATAGTTGTGTGTGCACGTCGTGAAGCAAGATGTCCGACATGAGCGCGAGCACGTTCCTTCCCGTCACAAAATTGAGAGGCAGGGAAAACTACACAACGTGGAAAATAGCCATGGAAAACCTGTTAAGTTTGGATGGTTTATGGAAATCAGTCCTCGGAGACGAAACAAGCGCAGAAAAAGTCGCGAAAGCGAAGGCGAAGATAGTCCTGAGCGTGGACGAGTCATTATACACTCGCCCGGTGGGCCAGGAGACCAGGAAAAGTGGCCGAAAACCAACTTTAAATTTTTATTAAATAAATTACATCTTTATGTTGTATATACTCAGGGCGGCGGTGTGGTCTAGTGGTAGAACGCCAGACTCGTAATCTGAGGAACCAGGTTCGAGTCCACTAGAGCCATGAATCATGGAAAAGTTTTTTTTCGAAAAACCGCGCCTCTCCGTGCAAGATGCGGAGAAAACTGGGCTCCGTCTTTCGGAAGAGACGTTAAATCGTTGGTCCAAAAGGAGGAAACAGTAAGGTAGTGGATGAATTGGAGGTTAGGGTTGGGTACGTCTCTTCAAAACGCCCTTTAAGGCCCCTTGGGGTATAAAGTAAAATTCTTTATCCTTTTTTATGTTGTATATACTCTGAAGTTGCCGTGATACAATTTTTAACATTTTTTATCGATCCCTAATACTCTTTTGGCACTTTTAATCTAAAGCAAAACGTTATTTTTCTTTTTTCGATCATTTGTTATAAACGTCGAAAATTAAATGTATATTATTATTTTAAAGGCTCGATAGTTTCTTTTTTTCATACATAGGAATGAGTGAAATATATGTAAATTTAATAACATGTCTAAATAATTAAATTTACATGCAAATTCCTAATATTATTACAAGAAATTAGTTATTTCTTTAGCACAATTTTGTGTATTGATTGCTCATAACCGGCCATAACGCATCGTAAAGAAAAAAACAAAGTATGAATGTGTTGTTCATATTATGTAGTTTAACGTAGTTATGCACCTTTTTGCATCTTTTTATTTCGTGTTTAAGAAAAAAGCATGAACACGAGACAGCTTTTGCGCGCGGCGCGATCAAACGTAGCGGGAGCCGGTCGGTATATCTCACATATCTGAAAGCGCTTATTTACGTCTATAACGCGCGTTCTGGCGCTTTTTTGCATCTTTTTATTTCGTGTTTAAGAAAAAAATATAAACACGAGACAGCTTTTGCGCGCGCCGCGATCAAACGTAGCGGGAGCCGGTCAGTATATCTCACATATCTCAAGGCGCTTATCTACGTCTATAACGCGCGTTCTGGCGCTTTATTTGCTCCAACTGCAACTTCCCAGTCTTGATAATGACCAAATTCACCAAACGAGAAATTTTGGATGTTATTTTGAAAAATAATACTGTAGAGTCTGGCATGCATTATATTTTCGCAAAATTAAATTATGCCGAAGAAGATATTGAAGATGAAGGGAAGAAACGATTAAGAGCTCTTATATCGTCTCTAAGATCGAGACGGAATTCCAAATTTCAAGCTGCAAGTAGAATGCTAAATAAATTTGAAAAATATAATGCTGAGTGGCTGGATTCGGAATTCAAAATTGATGGTTGTCAACTTATTTCCGAGAAAAGTGTTCAGGAATTAGTTTCACCCGCGCACCCTGGTCCTGGTCGTCCACCACTTGCTTTTCAGGATAAATCTAAGCGATCAAAACGAAAAGATGCCTCAGCGATTAGTGCCGAATTAAAACACGACCCTCATCGTCTACTACATGCAAGTCGTTATGCTGCAAAACGCTCTGGGGATGGTGATTTATCTGCAATTCTTAAAGTTGTACAAAATTCGGAGCAACCAGCGAAAATCAGAAAATTGTTGGACACCCTTCAAATTTCATTCAGACGAAAAACTCCGGAGGAAGCTCTTGCATACATTTTGAACAACTCATTATCGAAAAGCGTGTATATAGACACACGCTTAGAATCGATATCGTCTGGCGCAGATATTTGGCCGTCTTATAATATTGTCAGAGAAGTTAAATCGCAATGTAGACCATTGAAGGAAGATATTCTTATACAGGAAAACAAAGCAGAGGTCTCTCTCCAATCTCTCTTGAATCATACAGTGAAAAAAATTGTTAAAATGCAATCGGAAGTAATTATTCAATATATGCAAAATGCTAATGTTACAGACACGGAAGCTGTATTTATGTGCTCTTGGGGATTCGACGGTAGCTCTGGTTACTCAGCATACAAACAAAGTTACGCGTCATCTGAAAACGTTCATTCGAAAGATGAAAATCTGTTTGTAACAGCTCTCATTCCTTTGCGATTGTCGGTAGATAATTTTATCTTGTGGAACAATCCCGCGTCGCAGTCTGCAAGATTTTGTCGACCTATTAAGATGGAGTTTGTTCGGGAATCGATTGATATTGTTCTAAAACAAAAAGATTATATTGAAGAACAAATAAAAAATCTCCAGGTCATCGATATACAATTGGATGATATTTATCGCATTCGCATATACAACTCTTTATTTTTAACACTGATCGATGGTAAATTGCTAAATATCATCACTAATACAAGGTCGATGCAGACGTGTCCAATTTGTCACGCGACTCCCAAGCATTTTAATAATTTATCAAATAAGCAGACTCTCTTTATTCCAAAACCAAATTCGCTCCAGTACGGACTCAGCCCTTTACACGCCTGGATAAGAATCTTTGAATGCATTCTTCATATTGCATATCAAATCAATATTAAGGTCTGGCAAGTTAGAAGTAAAGAACACAAAGCCTTATTTGCGCAAAGGAAAAAAATAGTTCAATCAATCCTTTGGGAAAATATGGGGCTTATAGTAGACAAGCCAAAACCAGGAGGATTTGGTACGACAAATGATGGAAACACGGCTCGTAAAGCTTTTGCAAATCCAAATCGTCTGGCCGAACTTCTGGAACTGGATTGTTCATTACTGTGTAATTTGAAAACGATTTTGATCGCTCTGTCATGCCATCTATCAATAGATCCAGTAAAATTTGGTAAGCTCTGCACTTCTACAGCCAAAATCTACGTCGACCAATACCCCTGGTTCCCCATGCCTTCAACATTGCATAAGATTCTTATGCACGGTGAAGATATTATCAGTATGAGCATATTGCCTGTTGGAATGCTGGGAGAAGAAGGGTCTAAGCGCAAAACAAAAATTACAAAAATTATCGACAGTTTCATAGTAGAAAACACAGCCGCGAAGCTAATCTTCATGATATACACTCGTCACAAAAATTAAAGGAACACTTAAATTTTCTTAAAAACTAGGCAAAATTTGAGCAGCTGTATCTTCGTTAAAAATGAACAAAATTTAAGTTTAAAAAAAGGGTTTTAAAGCTTGAAATCTCTACTTTCAGAAGATCACTATTTTCTTTTAGTTTCTGTGAGTTTGGTAATTTTTACATAGAGAAAACCACGAGCTGGACAAAATGGGAAATTTTCTTCTCACTTTGTGGACCTGTCACGTGCTCAAAAAAATCCTGCGAAATTTTTTGACTTTCCAATGTGAAAGCTCGAAGTTTTCCCTACAAAATCTTTTTTTAAAAATGTTTCTACGATTTTTTGTTACTGAGTTAACGCGGATTGAATAAGAAATGAGCATTTTGACTTTGATTGCTCATAACTCCGTTAAAAATCATCGTACCGCAATTCGCAAAATGGATTCTTAAAGCTAAAACTTTGCTCTATCAAGTCGTATAATCGCCAATTTTTTCATAAAGATGTTTGGATACATTACAAGTGAGTAAAAATGTCGTAAAAATTTGCAATTTTTTACTTTCTTATTTAGATCCAAAAAACAATTGTGCAGAACAACAACAAAAATTTATTCTTTACGTTTTTTTGTACTTTTAAGTATCCTACATTTAAAAAAAATTTGCCGAATAGCTATGAGATTTTCTTCATGGTGGCCACTATGGTTTTACGGGGCAAAACGTACAAAAAATTGTGAAATTGCTTAATTTCAGTAAAAATCAAGAAAAAAAATTAAAAATAACGTCTGGCGGACGTTGAAAAACTGTTTTCAATTACGCTGACAATACATTGAAGATGAGTAAGTGTCAGCATAAGCTAGAAAGACTTTTTTATAAAAAATTAATGTTTTGTGTTTTAAAAATTTGAAAAAATACCGCCGGCATTAGCGTTACCCAAAGCATACGAGGAGGTTGCCCGGTCGGATTTACGCTTTGTTATGCGCGCGTGCGCGTGCGTATGTGTATGTGTGTCATTCAGCTGAGACCCCGCGACTCGTCGCTTTCGCAGTATTTTATGACTCTAAACTTATTTATGACTGTGTGTGCGTGCGCTTGCATGCGTGTATGTGTATGTATGCATGCGTACATGCGTGCGTAGTGTGGGTGAGTGGATAGATGGTCATAGGTGGTAAAATAAATTTTTTCAAATTTATACCAGTATAAGCTAGAAAGACTTTTTTTAATAAGAAATTAATGTTTTGTGTTTTTCGAAATTTGAAAAAATTCATTTTACCCTACGACCATCTATCCACTCACCTCATACACGCACGCATGTACGTACGCACACAAGCATATGGAACACACACATACATACACATACATACAAACACGCGCGTGTGCGCGCACGCATACACAGTCGTGAATGAGTTTGGAGTCATAAAATACTGCGAAAGTGACGAGTCGCGGGGTCTCAGCTGAATGACACACACATACACACACGCGCGCACGCGCGCATAACAAACGTAAATCCGACCAGGGCAACCCCTCGTGGTACGCTTTGGGTAACGCTAATGCCGGCGGTATTTTTTCAAATTTTCAAAACACAAAACATCAATTTGTTATTAAGAAAAGTCTTTCTAGCTTATGCTAACACTTATTCATCTTCAATATATTGTCAGCGTAATTGAAAACAGTTTTTTCAACGTCCGCCAGACGTTATTTTTAATTTTTTTTCTTGATTTTTACTGAAATTAAGCAATTTCACAATTTTTTGTACGTTTTGCTCCATAAAACCATAGTGGCCACCATGAAGAAAATCTCATAGCTATTCGGCAAATTTTTTTTAAATGTAGGATACTTAAAAGTACAAAAAAACGTAAAGAATAAATTTTTGTTGTTATTCTACACAATTGTTTTTTGGATCTAAATAAGAAAGTAAAAAATTGCAAATTTTTACGACATTTTTACTCACTTGTAATGTATCCAAACATCTTTATGAAAAAATTGGCGATTATACGACTTGATAGAGCAAAGTTTTAGCTTTAAGAATCTATTTTGCGAATTGCGGTACGATGATCTTTAACGGAGTTATGAGCAATCAAAGTCAAAATGCTCATTTCTTATTCAATCCGCGTTAACTCAGTAACAAAAAATCGTAGAAACATTTTTAAAAAAAGATTTTGTAGGGAAAACTTCCAACTTTCACATTGGGAAGTCAAAAAATTTCGCATGATTTTGTTGAGCACATGACAGGCCCACAAAGTGACCCTCCAGGGAGTGGGAGGAGTCCTTCCGGACCTCGTAGAGGCGCGGGGAGCCTCCCACTACGGGTTTTGCGAACCCGGAATACCCGAGCACATCAGTACCGTAATCTCCTCCTTCGGGAGGAGACCGGGGAGTCCCTAGGGACTTCGCGAGGGAAGCGACCTCTATAATAAAGTCGCTCGGACTGGACAGTGCCGTAAGGAAAGGCCAAGAGGCCCTTCCAACTGTCCTAAGGGAAGGAAAACCCTGAAAGAAAACCGGGGGACCGGCTGCCCTGCTTAGGAGCTGATGTTGGCTTCGGCCACCCAGCTCCATCAGCCGGAAGGGGATGGCGACCCTGACTGCAAACGCCCGGTCGGCCGTCGACCGTTAGGGGGGGATTTCTATCTCCCCCGCCGGCCTAGAGGAAGGAAAACCTCGATAAAAAACCAGGCAAGGGACTCCTTGCTCTGTCCCCCCGAGCGTGGCGGACTCCGGGTTTCTCGGGCAATGGCCCGGCCCGGCGTCGGCCTGCGCTCTGGGGGATATGAGGGAGTGGCCCTACGGGGTTAGGGGGGACTGGCCCCTCTTGCCCATTGCACGCCGGTGCTCCGGCAGGGCGGGAGGGTGCCAGCGGGGTCTTTTTCGGGGATCCGGGGAGGGCGGTCCTCGCTCCTCAGGTGGGCAGGGATGCCGTCTCACCGGGGGGGCGGGAAGACCCCGTCTCAATGCCCATTGCACGCCGGTGCTCCGGCAGGGCGAGGCGGGGTAACCCCCTTTCAGGAACCCTCGTACGTGGTGCGGGGGCGACTGGAGGGGAGGCCCGTGCTGAGGACTTGCACACCAGGGAAGTGGTCCCACGGTGTCCCCAGCACGGAGGGTAGTGCCAGGCCGCCCGAAAGTAATTCGGGGTCGGGGCTGGACTACCTGGGTGGGAATGCTCGTCGGGCCGCTCGGACATATTCCGGGGTCGGGGCCGGCGAGCATATTAGCAGAAAGGATCGTCGGCAGTAAATTACCGGCGAGACCGACCGGGGGCGGTCGCCGGGGGTCTTTTCCTCGCTTCGGCGGGCGGCGGGGGGCTGGGGATCGAGCTTGCTCGGCCGGTCCCATCGTCCGTCCGTCGGGGCGGGGTGGGGGCTTTCTGGCGGGCGTCAGACGGTCGGAGGAGACCCCACGGGCCGGGGGCGGCCCCAGCGTCAAGTCTGGCGCGGGTGGGCGTCCTCGGTACGGGTATGGCGAACCCGGGGTACCAGAGCTCGGGCAGGCCGGGCTCGTAAGGCAAGGAAGCCAACCGGCCTAGGGGAAGGCCACCCCAAAAACAAACCACCCTTAAAAATCATGACAATGAGTGAGAAAAATGAAGCAATCTTCCTGGGATCGGATACCAGGAGCCGGCAGGCAGGGGGTAGTGTCCCGGCCCCCTGCAGGTCGTCATCATACGACGGGCAATCGGTTGGGTTAAGGGCGAGCTCGGCCGAGGATATTACGATCGCTCAGATAAAGCAGGTGGGGGGAAGAGAATTCCGCCCCCCCCCTCCTGTAGAAAAAAAGGGTGGTAAGAAGGCAGCCTCCGATAAAGGAGACTTGAAGAAGACGCGATTAAAGTCCTCTAAGGAAGATCTTGCAATCGACATCGCAAGAAAATATACTGAGGGAATAGACATGGGACTGGAAGAAAAGGATGGAGGCGAGACCCCCACAAAGGAAGGAATGGCCACAAGGAGCAAAGGTAAACAATCCTTGCCAAGGAAAAGGGACGCTTCAGGCAAGAAAAGTGGACGTAGATCGACCAGCTTGGACGGCGGGAGGCGCAGAATCAGAACTGACGATAGTTCTGAGTCAGAAAGGGGATCGGCCTCGCGGTCGCGATCGCGATCAAGCAGATACACGGATCGGGAATCGGAGGAGGAGGAGAAAAATGCAGGGGCAAGAGCCTCCGAATCGGAGTATGAAGAAGTGGAGGAGGATATGGAGGAGGATATTATCATCGCGGAGGATAAAAGCTCCCAGCGCATAAAAGGAGAAGTAATGGAGCAGGTCAGAAAGACGATGATACAAGCGGAGGAGGAATTGAGCCAGCTGGGCGTCAGGGAGGACTGTCCATCCTTGTCGTCACATACCAGGCAGGAAGGAGGGCAAGGCCGCCCGGCCGAAACCGGGGCCTACTACCTTAGACAGCTTCAAAAGGCACATAAGGAATTGGTGAAAGAGGCCCGGAATATCAAGATCGTCAGGGACGCGCTAACACCGGCTAACCTCAAACACGGTAGGATAGTGGCGGAAAAGGAAGCCATAGAAGAGCTAAGATATGCCCCGGCGGAAACTCTGCCGGCGGCAATATTGGAGGCAATTAACGGCATAGATTTGGTTCTGGAAAAGTCCCAAAGGCTGAAAGGTGATCATAGGGGCAGGCTAAACAAATCTGCTGGGGTAATTAAGGCGGCCTTAAAAGTGATGGTCGAGAGGTATGAGCACCCAACAACAGCAGAGAAAGAGATGCCGAAATGGAACTGTTACGCCAGAAGATAGCAGACCAGGAAGAGGATCTAGTGGCCTTGCATCAGGCCAAAGCTGAAAACCTGCGAATGCAGCGTGAGTTGATGGAGCTACAAGAAACTGTGGCGGTCCTAAAGGCTCGACAGGCAGAGAGGGATGTAGAAGAAAGAGTAACACGCGCAACAGGAAAAGGGGGGAAAAAGAGAAGACTCCCACCCCTGATCCCATCGTCCTCGGAAGAGGAGGTGGACCTAGAGATGGGGAAGAAGGGGGGAGTTGGACAAGGCGAAAGGATGGACCTTGAGCCCGCGACAGAAAAGAAGATCGAGAGCTCGAGGAATAAAGTAATGGATGAGATACGAAAGGAGGGAATGCCGGAGGCAAAGAGGCCTCCCATACAGGGTAAAAGTCTCGTCTTGGATCCCGCAAAACCACCTGCGGAATCACTCACCGAGCTAGGCCCCTGCACGGAACAGGGATACATGCCTGGCATGGAGCAAAAACTGGCGACGCTGCTGGTGAACTGCGTAAACGAGAAAATGGAAAAGATGGAGGAGAGGTTACGTAAAGACCTGGCCCCATTGATCCAGATAAAGCAGGGGGAAAAGGAAAGGGACAGGAGGACTCTTCCCTCCACTACAGCCGAAGAGGGAAAACCTATTGCCAAAGCGAAGGGAAAGGTTGGCGGAAAGGAGAAAGGAGGAAGCAAAAGGCCGGCAACGGAGCCGCGGAAAGAACTCTCCATTCCCACACCGACCGAGGGGAAGGTCCCCTGGTCGAAGGCACTGGGAGGGAAGGCAGGAACCGCGTCAACATCGTCTGCCTCTGCCTCCGGGAAGAAAACAGGAGATTCCTGGACTAAGGCACAAGAGGCAAAACAAATCGCCACCACTGGACCACCGAGACAGGAGGAATGGATCCAAGTGACGGGAAGGGGAAGGAAAGGTAGAAGGGGACAGGCACAAGGACCACCCTCAAACCCGATCCCTATCGCGGAAGCCACCGGGAAGAAAAGGTGGCTGAAAAAGGCAACGGGACAAGAAGGGAGGAATAAGGGAGCAAAGGGCAATAACACCCAGTTACGCTCTCCCCCCTTACAAAAAGCGAGCAGGAGAAGGGTACCGCGTACAGCAGCGGTTACCTTGACCTGCCCAGAGGGGGAATATGCGGAATGCATGGGAGAAGTAAGGAGGAAGGTAAAGTTGGAG
Organism: Temnothorax ravouxi; assembly: GCA_030770255.1. Classification (NCBI taxonomy): domain Eukaryota; kingdom Metazoa; phylum Arthropoda; class Insecta; order Hymenoptera; family Formicidae; genus Temnothorax; species Temnothorax ravouxi. The sequence continues at coordinate 31,062 of JASTWP010001809.1, read as the reverse complement.
AGTGTCGGCATAGACAAGCCCCCCAACATTAGACGCACTGCCACCGGGGCTATTAGCCTGGAAATCGCGGGGCAGGGCAACAAAGAGAAGGCTGATGCCCTCGCTGAAAAGATGGCGGAGGTGCTGGCCGGCAAAGAGGGGATAAAGGTCAGCCGACCAGTGTTAACGGCTGACATAAGGCTCATAGGATTTGAAGAATCTATGAGCGAGGAGGAGATATGCGAAACTCTGGCCACGAGAAGCAACACCGGACTCGTAAATATCAAGGTTGGACCCGTCAGAAGGATGACTAACGGAATGTGTTCCGCGGTAGTCAATTGTCCACTGGCGATGGCAAACAATCTCGCAAGGGAGAGGAAGATAGCACTGGGGTGGTCGTCCACCAAAGTGGAACTACTGGAGAAGAGGCCGCTCCAGTGCTATAAGTGCATGGAATTGGGGCACACTCGCGCAACCTGTCGAAGCGACAAAGACAGAACCGGGGCTTGTTACAGATGCGGTGAAACCGGCCATCTGGCCAAGGGACTGCCGAGCCCCGGCGCAATGCACAGTGTGCAAAGATAAGGGATACCCTTACGAGCACCGAGTTGGTGGACCAGCATGCAGAGGATGCAAGGCTGGGAAGAAGGGAAGGCCTGTGAAAAAGAAAGAGGACGGAAAGGAACTTGGTGAAGCAGGCGGAAAGGAGGGAATGCCTACAAAGAAGACGGCAAAGAAGATGCCCAAGGTGACATCAAACCTCAAGGTTAAGGGCTTTGAGGATCACCGCGGGGGGAAGAGTGATAGCCGGAACGGCGGCTACGCAGGACCCCCCCAAGGCGGATAAACTCCACAAGAGGAAAGTGGAGGGGGTGAAGACGACGGTGAAGTCAGACGCCCTCCGCACGGTCGGGGTGGTGGTCCATAATGAACCACCACTAGGACAGAGACCCCCGAAAAGAAAGAAGGAGACTGGCGGGGCTCAGGATACTCCGATGGACACCACGGAACCCACGGACGTCCGTGGAGGCGACGGAAACCCTTCAACAGGTCCTGCCAGCGGATACGGATGGTGAGGCAAATCCGGAAACAATGGAGGAGCTCAAGGAGGACGCGACGGTTGTAGCCACACAGGAAAAGACGCCTGTGGATGAGGAGGGACTGGAGGATCCAATGGTAGGGTACATGTAATGTCCCTAAGGAATCCTCCAGTCCAATCTGAACCACGCCCGCGCTGCTCAGGACCTTTTTTGTCAGACCTTAGCAGAGCGCGGGTGTGGAATAGGTATTGCTGCAGAGCCATACAGCATCCCCCGAAATTGGATGGGGGACAACGGGGGCCTTGTAGCAATTGTGAGGAGGGCAACGGAGACAACCCCCCCGTGCACGGCAAAGGAGAGCCGGCATGGGGTACGTCTTAGTGGACTGCGGGCCCATCTCCGTGGTGGCGGTGTATGCCCCTCCTAGTTGGACCCGCCCACAATACGAGCAGCTGCTGTCCGAACTAGAGGACTGTGTTCGCAGCTGCCCATCGGGGCGGGTGATCGTGGCGGGGGACTTCAACGCAAGATCTGCGCTGTGGAACTGTCCCCCGCCGGCAAATTGGAGGGGTCCCGTCACCGAAGCATGGGCGGCGGGCCTTGGCCTGAGCCTGATAAACTCGGGCAGCGAAAGCACCTGTGAGCGGCGACGGGGTTCATCGGTGGTGGACCTGACCTGGGCCACCACCCCCCCGTCGCCCGCGATATTCATGGGTGGAGGGTGATTACGGACCACGAGACCCTCTCGGATCACAAATACATCGAGTGGTCGGTCCGTATCACCCCTCCGGAGGTGCTCGCCTGCCGCCGCAAGGCCGCAGAATCCAGAAGGAGATGGGCCATAAGGAGGATGGACACGGACAAATTCGTTGCCGCGGCGATAATCCTCAACTGGAGCCAGGAGGACGGAAATGCGATCGAGGGGGAAGACATCGATCGGGAGGCGGGGAGGCTCGTCGATAAGATGGTAGCGATGTGCGACGTAGCCATGCCCCGACTCCTGCCCCCTCCCGCCTAGAAAGGGCGCATATTGGTGGAGCGAAGAACTGGCCACCTTAAGGCGCTCGTCGGTCAGAGCCAGGAGAACATGGCTGAGGGCCCGCCAAGGACGACGAGGCCCGACGGAGGAGGAGGCAGGAGAGGCCTGGCGTGCCGCCCGCCAGGACCTCTCCAAAGCCATACGAAAGGCAAAGGGGCTCGCCTGGGAAGAAGCTCCTCGACAGCGTAGAGGAGGATCCGTGGGGGCGCCCGTATAAATTGGTACAAGCTAAGCTTAGACCCTGGGCGCCCCCGCTAACGGAGACACTTGACCCCTGACATTCGTCGACGAAATAGTCGACACACTCTTCCCCCAATGTAACGGGGGAGACATAGGGCATCCCGGCGTCGGAGCCGGAGTGGGACGAGGAGTGGGGGGTCACACAGGAGGAGCTGTCGAGGGCGCTCAAGCGGGTCAAGAGGGGCAAAGCCCCTGGACCCGACGGGATTCCCGGGCGAGCGTGGCCCTTGGCCGCTGGGGAGATGGCCGGCGGCATGCGCAAAGTCTTCACTGCGTGTCTGAAGGCCGGCCGTTTCCCCAAAAAATGGAAGGAGGCCAGCCTGGTGCTCCTGCCGAAGGAGGGCAAACCACCGGACGTGCCCTCCTCCTACCGGCCCGTGTGTTTGCTGGACGAGGCGGGAAAGATTCTGGAAAGAATTATCGCGGAACGCCTCGTCCAGCATCTGTCCCAAGGGGACAATAGAGGTCTCTCTGACGACCAATTCGGCTTCCGTGCCGGGAGATCGACCGTGGATGCGATCAAGCGCGTCCTCGCCCGGACGGAGGCCGAAATTGCCGAGGGGGGAGTTGTTATGGGCATGGGGTTCGACGTAAGGAACGCCTTCAACTCCCTTCCCTGGCCAGTTATCATGGGGGCCCTGCTAGATTTCGGGGTCCCTATGTATTTAATTATGGTCGTCAGAGACTACTTCGTGGAAAGAGGATTGATCTACACGGACCGGGACGGAGTTCTGAGGGTCAGATTAATGGAGTGCGGGGTCCCGCAGGGGTCGGTGTTCGGGGCCCCTGCTGTGGATTATCGCATACGATCTGGTCCTCGGGACGCCCCTCCCAGAGGGATGCTGGCTCTCGGAATACGCCGATGACGTATACCTGGGAGTCAGCGGGAGGGGCTGGCAGGAGCTCTACAGGCTGGCGAATGTAGCAGCAGCGAGCGTGGTGCGCTCCATAGAGAGGTTGGGCCTTAAGGTGGCCCCGCAAAAGACGCAGGCTACTGTGTTTTACAACAGGAGGGAGCGGGGCCCACCGCCAACGTGGCTCAGCCTCAGAGTGGGAGGAGTCAAAATCCCGACCACTCCTCAACTCAAGTATTTGGGTATGTGGCTGGACTCAGAGAGGGATTTCAGTGCGCACATTGACAGCGTAACCCCGAGGGCCAGGCAGGTCGCCAACAACCTGTCCAGGCTTTTGCCAAACCTCGGGGGGGCCGGAGGACGGGTGCGTCGCCTCTACACGGCGACGGTCCACTCGATCCTGATGTACGCCTCGCCCGTATGGTGGGAGAGAGCTGAGAGCTCGAGAACTCTGAGGGCTAAACTGGAACGCACGCAACGCGTGAATAGCCCTCAGAGCGGCGAGAGCGTACAGGACCGTCGCCCATGTGGGGGCGACCATCCTTGCGGGTATCCCCCCGGTTCATCTGCTCGCGCGGTCGTACGCCGAGACGTACGACAAAGTACAGGCGATCCGCGGCAGACTGGGGGGAATCACCCCGCAAATAAGGACGGCACTGAGATCCCAGGCCATGGCGACGCTAGTCGAGAGATGGGGAGAATGGGTGGCGGATCCCCGCCACAAATACGGGAGAAGGGTCGCCATGGCGGTCCAGCCAGTATTTGAGGAGTGGGTGGAAGGCATCAAGACACGCGAATTGACCTTCCACACTGTGCAGATCTTGTCGGGGCATGGCTGCTTCGGCGAGTATCTGCACAGAATCGGGAAGGAGCGCACCACGGGCTGCTGGTATTGCCCGAAAGGGGCGGACACGGCGCAACACACGTTAGAATTCTGCCCAGAGTGGACAGAGGAGCGCCGTGCCCTCCGGGCACGGATAGGACAGGACCTCGCTCTCCCGGCTGTAGTAGCTAAAATAGTCAGGCCGGGAGACGAGGGAAGAGAGAATTGGAGGGCGTTCGCCTCCTTCGCTAGCACAGTCATGCGAAAGAAGGAGGCGGACGAGCGGGTGAGGAGGGGAGAGGCCGCCCCTCCTCACTCGGACGAAGACTGAATGTAGAGGAGGGAGCCGGGGGGAGAGGGTTGGTCCCCGAAACCTCCAAGGAGGTGGGGGCTGCCCCTCTTCCCTCGGATGATACTGGTACCGAGCAGGTCGGTGGAGGAAGCGGGTCGGGGGGGGCTTGGGCGGACTCCCCATGGGGGCTCCATCACGAGTGCCCCTCTCGGCCGGCGAGGGCAGGGTGCCGGACTGGCGGGGGCGGGGTTCCGACGACCCCCGTCACCCGCCGGACGGCGCCCGCCTGCCCCCTAGAGGGGCGCGGGGGGAGGAGAGAAGGCGGCACGCCGTCCCTCTCCTCTCCCCGTCCGGGGGGCGGGTAAGCGGCCGGGGGGCTGCCGCTGCCCGCTGCCGCCGCCCTAACGGGCAGAGGCAACCCCGGAGGGAGGGGTGGCGGATGAGGGTGGTGACACTCATCCGCCACAAATTAGATTTCTCTAGTAGAGAGAGCGCGGAGAGGCTCGCGGAAGAATCAGCGCGGTTCCCAGGGCCTCCCCTTAAGCGCAAGGTAGGGTCACTCGCAGGAGTTTTAGTCGGTAGGCTATGGGCTAGCGCGCTCCTTGGGGGCGTGCGGGTGAGAGCCTCGGCTCTCTCGCCGCTTCCCCCGTAATTGGGACGCGCGGGCTCGTAGAATCCGACACTCCCCCGCTCCTCCCCGGGAGTGGGGGGTCTTCCCCCCGCAAGGGGGGTCATCGGGCCATCCCTCGGATGCGGCGGGGCGCCGGCCGCGCTCGTGACTGGTTGCCCGCGGCGTAAAATCCCTGATCGTTGACCCTTTGGGGTCCGTGACTGGTTGCCGCGGGCGCTCCCCGATCGGGCGTGGCCAGGTTAGCCCCGGCCGCTCCGCGGTGGGCCCGGTGGTTGAAGATTTCTCCTGCGTAAAAAAAAAAAAAAGGCCCACAAAGTGAGAAGAAAATTTCCATTTTGTCCAGCTCGTGGTTTTCTATATGTAAAAATTACCAAACTCACAGAAACTAAAAGAAAATAGTAATCTTCTAAAAGTAGAGATTTCAAGCTTTAAAACCCTTTTTTTAAACTTAAATTTTGTTCATTTTTAACGAAGATACAGCTGCTCAAATTTTGCCTAGTTTTTAAGAAAATTTAAGTGTTCCTTTAATTTTTGTGACGAGTGTATTTAATACCCCTATCCCTAATATCTTTAATAAAAAATTGAACGTTTGAATTAAAAAAGCTGTAAATAAATTTGCTGTAAATAAATTTATTTTTTATTTTTATTATTATTTATTATTATATTTATTATTATTATTACACATTCTCATTATATATTTATTATAATTATAATAAACAAATAAATTAACTAATTATTTTTTAAAATGTATAAACATCGCAATATTATGGATAATCAATATCCATGAGTTCCATGACTAAATATTCTTAAACTAAATAAAGAGTTTTTAGTGCAAAACAAACAATAAAATATTAAGTCATTAAACAAGAAAAAATAATAAATATTAAAATATATCAATTCTTTTACAACGGAACTTTACGTGCCTTACGCGATGCAAACTCGTCAATAATATTCTCATAATTAAGTTGTCTTGCAACCGAATTTTCTATGGACAAAATGCCCATATTTGTCAGTCTTTGCTGCCCCATAGAAGATCTTAAATATGTTTTGATGAGCTTTAATTGACTAAAACTCCGTTCGCAGGAAGCTATAGTAACAGGCAGCGTTAAAAATATTCTTAGAGCTATATCGACATTTGGACAAGTTTCCACTAATGAAAATTGATGGAGTCCCTGAAGCAAGTCTAAAGAACTTGTGGATTCGGAATCAGCAAAAAGCGTGTGCGCTTGAAATTTTAAAGTTTCTAATTCACTTATAAATTCTGCTCCATTTATGTCGTCTTTGTAATTAAGTGTTAAATCTGCCGCTTGTTTTTTTAGATTTTCAATGGTAATGTTCTTTAAACTCTGAATAGATAAAAAATTAAAATTTGCAGCAATATCATTAAGTTTTTCAAATCTCCATTTAAAATGAGTTATTAAAGTGTCTATTACTTGAAAAATATAATTTTAAAATTTTCTTTAGGTGTTATATTGCAATCCTGTTTTTTTGCTTGTCTTCTTCTTTCTACGAAATCACCCTCTATTCCTATCTTTTCACTTAATTTTAACGCTTCATGAAAAATTTTCTCAAAATTTTCATCTCTAAAGTTTTGAATTTGTTTAGTCAATCCATGTATTATTTTTGCAGCCGTGTCTATTGTGACATTTTTTAATTGTAAATTTCTATTTACTCTATCAATAGCTGTCAAAATTCGTGACCATACTTGCAATGTACATACAAATTTAAAATTAATATTTGTTAAAAGAAGTTTAGCTGTTGCAACGGTTTCTGCATTAAAAGTATTAGAAGACAAAACGTTTAAAGCAGTGACAACTTGTGGGAGTTGAGTATATAAAGCATTCACTGCATTTGCTTTGGACGACCACCTTGTATCAGCGTGACATTTCAAAGATACATTAATATTTTTCATTAAAACTTCCCAACGTAGAGTCGACCCAGAAAAAAACGTAAATAATCTTTGGACAATGCCAAAAAATGTTACCATGTCTGATGTAACACTAGCAGCATTTACGCCAGCTAGATTTAAACTGTGTGCTGCGCATGGTACAAATCGTGCATATTCGTTAATTTGTTGAACTTTAGCTTGAACGCCGTTGTATTTTCCACTCATATTACTTCCATTATCATAATCCTGCCCTCGAACATTTGCAATATCTAACCCGTCCGCTTTCAACTTTTGTAAAATTTCATTGAATAATCCATCACCTGTTTTTTCATGAGAGTGAATAAAGTCTATAAAACGTTCTTCTATGCTAACCTTTCCGTTAAAAACTTTTACGTATCTTAAAATTTGAGACATTTGTTCTTGATGCGATACATCTGGGGTACAATCAAATAGAATAGAAAAGTACTTGGCAATTTTCACTTCTTTAATAATTTGTGTTTTAACTGTAGTCCCCATTAAACCAATTAATTCGTTTTGGATTAATGGAGAGAAATAAAATGTACTTCCTTTTTTATGAGCATCGATATGCGTTTTTAACTTTAGATCATATTTTGCTATTATATTAACAGCACTTAAAAGTATTCCTGAACCTGGTTCACCTATTTTTTCATTAGATCCTCTTAGAGCTAAATTATTCTCTGCACAAAACATAATAATATCAATGTGAACTCTTAGTATATGTCGCCATTTCTCCTTTTCTTGATCTATTGCCATTTGAAGGGAGGCATCAATTGAAGATTTAGATCGTAAACCCTTTTCCAAAGTTTTTCATTTAATATAGTTTTCACGGTGTAGGACGGAATTCTCATGGTCAGGAATTCTAGGACTTAAATGTCGCCAGTCGTTAAAACCTCACGCTGGATTAGTGAGTGATGATATTGCGGGATTTGACGGCCATGATGAATTAAAGAGAATGCAAGGGAAACAAAATATAGCCTCTCTTTTTTTACTGTAAATTAACCACATTCGTTCTATAAATTGGCCATTAGCTAGTTTTCTTTTAAACCATTCCTTGCTAAATTTTCTATTGTTAGTAGTTTCGGAAAGTGAAAAGTTTGACTCTTTTCCTTGGTCAGGGCCTTGTTCTATAAGAAAACTGCGAATAGAATCATTCAGCGGAAACCATGATCCTGGATCATTTTTATCAAGAGAGGCGGACGTATTATCTGGTTGCAAAGCTTTGGGGATTTCAGGGCTTCCGTCTTGCGAAATAGAATCGTCTAAATCCAAATTAGTTGTATCTAAAGGTTCGGTCTCGTTTGTTTGATCATGATGTGATGTGGTAGGACTGGTAGGTTCTGGTTCTTGACATATTTCAGCTGCTGTATCGCCAGTTTTTATATTACCCATGTGAGAGTTGCTTGGACAATTTTCGGATACATTCAGATCAGCCTTTGTCCAGCTAATCAAAACTTTGGACATTTTTCTATCCTCATTTTCTTTATCCCGCTTTCTCTTCCGGAACTCAGCTCCAGATAGGCGTTTAGGAGGCATTATAGAACAATTACGTGGTCTAGTTTAAAGCAAACGAAACAGCAATTAGAGCAAAATTCAAATATTACAACTTGTCCAGCGAGTTATTATAAGTATACTTAATACCTTTATGTTATTCAAGGGTAAGATAAAAAATATATATATTGATATATTATACGAGCAGTAAACAATATTAAATTAATTAAATATTACAATATTAGTGGCAAACTGTCATGACGCTGGTGGTGGCACGGCAAACCTATGTCATAGATTTCGCGGAGAAATCAAGATCTGGCTATCCGGCGCGCGGTGCGCCCTCGGGGGGTCCAAGATCCAACTTTTCGCGTGAGTTTCTATTGTTTAGTAGCGTTCGCGGAACTAATGCGACACCGGCTTAAAGCGGCCATAAAGCTTAAAGAGATACGGTTGCTTCATCGGGGGGAGTAGTGGGACGCGGGGGTTCTGGCAACAGCACACTAGCGTTTGAAGTAGTGTGAGTGAAGGGGATTGCTCTGATTGGTCGCCGCGTGTATAGTGCGTGCTGCTGTTTACGTCGTTCACAACCGTGGCAGTCTAGCAGACGAAAAATCAAGCACTTTATGGTTTAATAATTAATTTATCTACGAAATATGCGGTAACCTTTCCCCTTTCTTTTACTCATTTATTTGTAAATTATTAAGTTACATGTGCATATTTTTTTTTCCTTATCATTTGCATTTTTTCTTGCACTTATTTCATTCTGAAGGTGTGCAATATGTCATTTCCCATAAGAACCTAGGTTAAAAAGTACAATTTTTGGAGTAGATTTTTTTCAAAACGGAACGGCGAAAAATTTCCAAAAAATTCACATAATTCTATTTTGCATTCCAGAACAACATAGTCAAATTTCATGAAACTGGCTGCATTTTTTTGTAGTGACGGAACCTCCTTTTCTTTTATTTTATCGTCTTGACTGCGCCCCCCTGAAGCTTGCGCCCGGTGCGGGGGCACCGACGGCACCGCTCTATTAGTTACGGCACTGAGTGCACGTTACATGTACTATGCCTTCAGGTGGAAGGCATTAATGACGCCGTCTGTACGTTGTTTACATACGCGATCATGAAGGTCGAAAACGGCGAGCATTGTCCAGTAGCACAAAAAAGTGTTACACTTGACATCGACGGAATATTAAATATTTTGTTTATGGTCGTCACGTTTATCCACAAGATAAGAATCTCGAACGTGTTCTAAAGAAAAAAGAAATGCTTAAGGACAGTACTAGAAAAATTCAAAGGAATGAACGTCTGCAGTGGCCTAGGTGACATTAGTATCCATTTTGTAGTAGTCAATGGGGCATATCAAGATAACATCGACAAGTGGAGAAGTAAAGGCTGTTTCTCTACTCTCGAAGAAGAAAAGATGCGATTCCTGCATGAAGTGGAGGAAATGCATATTGCAACAGAAGGCACGGCTGAAGATTCGTCCGACGATGAATCGGATTCGTAACATTTCAAACCCCATTGATCGACGTAAAGTATTAGCGATGCGGATGAAAATCAGACTGTGAAAGGCGTCAGAAACTTCGAGCTAAGGCATCGCGTGAAAGATCTCATTACGTGTATGAAAGCACAAGAAGCACAAATGGCAAGCATGCAAGATACGGCTAGTGGATAAAAAATTAGCTGAGTTAAACAACATCTCAAAGTCTCAAAAACTAGTAGTTCAGGAAATTATCGCCGCGGCAAGGAAAAAGGATGCCAAAGGTCGACGTTACTCCGATGACTGGATTATGTTTGTGCATGCTTATGAACATCCGATCTCCAAGAGATTACGAATTTTTGCGCAAAAACAAGTATTCTGCCACTTCCGTGCACAAGGACAATACGCAGTTATTTTTCTTTAATTAACGCAAAGTGTGGCTTCGATGAAGAATTTGCGAAACTCCTCGAGAAACATTTTGCATCGAAAACTCCACTGCAGCGTCACGGGGTTTTACTGCTCGATGAAATAAACCTCAGGAAGTCTGTAGCAGTTTGTTCCAGAAATTTAACTTACCTGGGCTTAACCGACTTTGGTGATGATGGGCAACAATCCACAGACATAAACGAGCAGGCAACACACGGTCTTGTCCTCATGTTCCAGCCACTTGCTGATGTATATACACAGCCAATTGCAGTGTTTGCTTCTAAAAATCCCGTAAAAGGAGAAGAACTCGCAAAAATTGTCGTTAAAGCTATTCCCTATTTGGAACAATGCGGAGCGATAATCCACGGAGTTATTGCCGACGGTGCTGCAACAAACGCGAAAATGTGGTCGCTTTTGGGTGTCAGAGGGACGATAGAAAATACCAAAACTTGGTTCACTCACCCTTTGGATGACAATCGGAAAGTATTCGTCTTTTCCGATATCTTGCCACGTCATCAAGAATATCCGAAACCGATTGTACAACAAGAGAAAATTGCGGGTAAGTTGTAAATTGATAATCTGTAGTCTTATGCTTACTAGCGACAATAATGAGAAAGATATTAAAGGGCATCTGTATATATACCTTCCTACAAAATAAAATAACAAGTTGAGAAAATAATTACAATAAAAAAAATATATAATTACAATAAAAAAAATTGAATGGTAACGTGTCACAAAAACAAAAATTTAATTGATATATACTTTTCCTAAAATCTTAAAGAACCTGGGCAGCAATCACGTAACTTTTCCTGTAGGACAGAAACGTAAAAAGTGAAAAAGTTTCATGTAACTATCTCTTTCTATTAGTGTCGAATAGAAAGAGATAATCACATGAAATTTTTCACTTTTCACGTTTCCACTTTAAGGATAAAGTTACATGATAGCTATTCTGACAATTTAAAAAATTATATAGAAATACATACATACCTTAGTTGGAATCCTGGAGACACCTGAAAAAGAAAATGTAATTAAAAATAAATACATATCTTTCTTTTGAATCCCGGAGATTCCTAAAAAATATGTGTTGCATGAAAATAAATATATATCTACCTTCTTAGGAAACCCATAACACCTGAAAAAAAAAGATAAAAACTTAAAAAAATATTCGACATACATATCTACCATTATATTCCGGAAAAGCGGAAAGAAAATATCAAAGGCTTTATCATTGTTTTTTTTTAATTGAAAGGTGATGCCCACCGTTATTTATAATGTAAGTTACATACAATACATAGGTCAGTAAATAGTTGATATTATTTTCTAGTTAAAATCTACGGATGACTACGTTTGTTGGAAATATTTCCAAACGTTGTTTAATCTGGATAAGAATCATCCAGGAAATGCACGAGTATGTCCAAAAATAACGAATAGACACGTTGTGCTGGATAACACATCGAAAATGCGAGTCAGACTGGCTACTCAGGTACGTTTGTGTGTAACGAAAAATATGGTATTTATTCGGGCCGTTTTAAATTTTATGAATTAGTCAAAAACTTTTTATTGTGTTACAGATATTCAGCAACTCCATGGCTGATGGGCTCGCGTTTTATTTATCACGCGGGTGCGAAGAACTCAGCGGGTGTGAAGAAACAATTTCCTTTTGCAAACGCATGAACGACATGTTTGACGCAATGAATCGCAAATCGCCAAATCAAGGGCTTACGCCGCATTGTAATGACTTTAAGGTACAAAAATAACTTAGATCGCATAATTAAAAATAAAATAGCAATAATACTACATACAATTTTTTAATTATTACGTAAATCTTAGGTTCTGGAAGATACATTGCGGTGGTTGAATGAATGGGAATCGGCAGTATCGGAAAAAGATATTACAGCAGAAGAATTTCTTACTGTCGAAACTTCACGAGGATTAAGAATATCTCTTCGATCGACAATGGACCTTTGCGCTTATCTGATTGACAAATTCGATTTCAAATACCTGCTGACTGGAAAAGTTAATCAGGATAACTTAGAGGTAATGTATATTTTTCTTATTTAATAATATGTTTATTGTATTACCAATAAATTTTACATGTACTTACCTGTTCTACAATGAACAACTACTTGCCTCTTTTAGAAATTCTTTGGCACTATACGCCAATGCGCGGGATGCAACGATCATCCAAATTGCCCAATATTTTTACAATTGTATAAATTGCTATCGGTGTATAGCGTGATTAAGCCTCCAAAATACGGTAATTGCACGGTTTCGTCCGATACGAGGCCAGCGACGTTGATCTCTATTAGTGAAATCAAAGCAATTTACGGCAACAAACGTGAGGGCAAAAGTGCGGAATATGTGCGAAAAATAAAGGAAAAACTCGACCTTGTATTGCAATATGACGATTGGGAGGCGGACGATGTCATTGATCCTCATTCCGAACATGATTATGCCCTTTCCCCTGTCCTCGATTGTATTATCTACTTCGTAACAGGTTTTATATTTTAATTACGTCTCTGCAAAAATTTGTTTTGTCTAAACAAAAACGTAGGTTTGTATTATACTAACCACAACGCTTGCTGTACTGCACTAACCATTGCATGGCTTGTTATCATTGATTATTTAACTCGCTTTACATGTGTCGACGTAGAATTCATGTTCTTTTGCTTTAGAGGCATGGCCCGTATTCCGTTCCTATCTACCAACTGTCAGTTCGATAAGCGTCGTTGCGCAGGTTTTTCATATCGTGTAAAAGCTGCGCCGACACCGTTAAAGCGGAATACGGCCCCAGGGCGTTTTTATTTAAATGATGGTCGAAAATCATTGCATTGTTTTTCCAGGTTACCTGTGCAAGCAAGTCCTTAAAAAATATAAATCCTGCTCGGCGTGTGAAGAAGCCGTGAGATTGAAGACCAGCTGCGGATCCTCGGAGTCGCAACTGGTTCAAATAAAATCACGCGGTGGTCTGATTCACGCAAATCTCCATTTCTTTAATCTGATCCGTCATATTGAAGCGTCGTTTGCAAAATATTGCTCTCGTGCTGACGTTTTCGATGTAACTCTCGATGAAGTACTTGATTCTTACACCTTCACGTTTCCCTGTAAAGAACATGCATTTGAAATCCTGTCCTATGCAATAGTTTACTATATACGACTAAGAATGAGGCAAAACGCTCACCAGGAAAATTTAAAACTGAAAAAAAAATTTGTTGTTAAGAAAAAATTGTCCAAATTGACTAATGAATAAGGTGCTTACGTAAGCGAAACTTATTTAATAATCAATTATATGACAGTCATATATCGCTACGCAATATTATGTGCTTTGACTCTAACTCAATAATATCATCGTTTCTTACCTTGAAATACTTTCTTGCATGCAGCCAAACACTGTCCATTTCAACTTCGGAATACCTGTGAAAAATAAAATAAAATGACAAAAATTGAAGGATAGATTTATATTTTCTCTCGTATCTACTTGATTTTAAAAACTAAAATATCTACAAGAATTTTAAAAATAAAATAAAAGAAGATAAAATAAAAGAGTTGATTTTTATTCGTTATACTTACCTTGAATTGACAACCTGGAATACCCACAAAAATAAAAAAAAGGATAAAAATAAACATATAAAAAGATATTTTTGATTCTAATTGATTGTATATTTCTTAATTTTCAGAATAAAAACTCATATTTATTTTATATACATATTTCATTAATTTAAAGTCTTAAATTATTTAAAGCATTATTATTTATCATATCATCGTTTCTTACCTTGCAATACTTTCTTGCATGCAGCCAAACACTGTCCATTTCAACTTTGGAATACCTGTAAAAAATAAAATAAAATGACAAAAATTGAAGGATAGATTTATGTCTGTTAAGTTAGCACCCCCCCCCCCCACACAAAACCGGAATAACACATATACAGAAATTAAGTGCTCTTTATGTGCTAATTATGTGCTCTATTCACGATTTTTGTGCTCGAGCGGTTTCGCGGGAAATCGCAATTGAAAGTGGGGGTGCTGGCTTAACGTAAGCTAGCACCCCCACTCATTAAAATTACATATAAAATAAAAAACTCAATATGCTAGAATTATGTGCTTTTTATGTGCTTTCAAATGCCTCAAACAAAATTAGTCTATCTGTAATAGTTTAAAAGATATACGCAAAAAAAGATCTATATACTATTAATATAAGAGTAAAGTACCAGTTATAATACAGATAGCTAATTGGTTTTAGTCTTAAAATGTTCCTTAATTTATGTGCTTTCAAAATATGTAGCATAAGAGTTTTGTGCTTGTCCCTTCAAGCCGACAAACCGCCTTGAGAAAGTGAGCACCCCATACGTACAAGAGTAAAGTACCAGTTAAAATATAGATAGCGAATTGGTTTTAGTCTTAAAATGTTCCTTAATTTATGTGCTCTTCAAATATGCACAACGAGATTTCCGTGCTTATCCCCTTCGGCCGACCCGAACGTTAGTACCCCATACGTACAAGAGTAAAGTACCAGTTACAATACAGATAGATAATTGGTTTTAGTCTTAAAATGTTCCTTAATTTATGTGCTTTCAAAATATGTAGCATAAGAGTTTTGTGCTTTGTCTCCTTCAACCGACAAACCGCCTTGAGAAAGTGAGCACCCCATACGTACAAGAGTAAAGTACCAGTTACAATACAGATAGCTAATTGGTTTTAGTCTTAAAATGTTCCTTAATTTATGTGCTTTCAAAATATGTAGCATAAGAGTTTTGTGCTTGTCCCCTTCAGCCGACAAACCGCCTCGAGAAAGTGAGCACCCCATACGTACAAGAGTAAAATACCAGTTAAAATATAGATAGCAAATTGGTTTTAGTCTTAAAATGTTCCTTAATTTATGTGCTCTCTAAATATGCACAACGAGATTTCCGTGCTCATCCTCTTTGGCCGACCCGAACGTTAGTACTCCATACGTACAAGAGTAAAGTACCAGTTACAATACAGATAGCTAATTGGTTTTAGTCTTAAAATGTTCCTTAATTTAGGTGCTTTCAAAATATGTAGAATAAGAGTTTTGTGCTTGTCTTCTTCGGCTGACAAATTTCCTTGAAAGTGAACACCACTCAACTTACAAGAGTAAAGTACCAGTTACAATACTGATAGCAAATTGATGTTAATCTTAAAATGTTTTAAATTTATGTGCTTTCAAAATATACAGAATAAGATTTTTGTCGATCCTTTTTAGCTGATAAATTATGTACCTTAATTTTTCCTATCTATTCCTACATGTACTATTTCCATCTATTCCCTATCAAATATTTGATACTGATAACTATCCCATGTTTTGCTAACAATTTTATATATAACAATATTTATGCAAAAAAACACTAATTTCAAAAAAGTAAGAACTTTACTCTTGTAAGTATAGTGGTGCTTACTTTCAGGAAGGTTTATCAGCTAAAAAGGATGAGCATAAAAATCTTATTCTGTATATTTTGAAAGCACATAAATTGAAAAACATCTTAAGACTAAAATCAATTTGCTATCAGTATTGTAACTGGTACTTTACTCTTGTAAGTTGAGTTCACTTGTAGTGTTCATTTTCAAGAAAATTTGTCGGCTGAAGAAGATAAGCACAAAACTCTTATGCTACATATTTTGAAAGCACATAAATTAAGGAACATTTTAAGACTAAAACCAATTATCTATCTGTATTGTAACTGGTACTTTACTCTTGTACGTATGGGGTACTAACGTTCGGGTCGGCCGAAGGGGATGAGCACGGAAATCTCGTTGTGCATATTTGAAGAGCACATAAATTAAGGAACATTTTAAGACTAAAACCAATTCGCTATC
Source organism: Temnothorax ravouxi (assembly GCA_030770255.1). Taxonomy (NCBI): domain Eukaryota; kingdom Metazoa; phylum Arthropoda; class Insecta; order Hymenoptera; family Formicidae; genus Temnothorax; species Temnothorax ravouxi. The sequence goes on along the minus strand of JASTWP010001809.1, from coordinate 15,024 downwards.
TAGTATTTTAACTGGTACTTTACTCTTGTACGTATGGGGTGCTCACTTTCTCGAGGCGGTTTGTCGGCTGAAGGAGACAAGCACAAAACTCTTATGCTACATATTTTGAAAGCACATAAATTAAGGAACATTTTAAGACTAAAACCAATTAGCTATCTGTATTGTAACTGGTACTTTACTCTTGTACGTATGGGGTACTAACGTTCGGGTCGGCCGAAGGGGATAAGCACGGAAAATCTCGTTGTGCATATTTGAAGAGCACATAAATTAAGGAACATTTTAAGACTTAAAACCAATTCGCTATCTATATTTTAACTGGTACTTTACTCTTGTACGTATGTGGTGCTCACTTTCTCGAGGCGGTTTGTCGGCTGAAGGGGACAAGCACAAAACTCTTATGCTACATATTTTGAAAGCACATAAATTAAGGAACATTTTAAGACTAAAACCAATTAGCTATCTGTATTATAACTGGTACTTTACTCTTATATTAATAGTATATAGAATATAGATCTTTTTTTGCGTATATCTTTTAAACTATTACAGATAGACTAATTTTGTTTGAGGCATTTGAAAGCACATAAAAAGCACATAATTCTAGCATATTGAGTTTTTTATTTTATATGTAATTTTAATGAGTGGGGGTGCTAGCTTACGTTAAGCCAGCACCCCCACTTTCAATTGCGATTTCCCGCGAAACCGCTCGAGCACAAAAATCGTGAATAGAGCACATAATTAGCACATAAAGAGCACTTAATTTCTGTATATGTGTTATTCAGGTTTTGTGTGTGTGGGGGGGGGGGGGGTGCTAACTTAACAGACATGATAGATTTATATTTTCTCTCGTATCTACTTGATTTTAAAAACTAAAATATCTACAAGAATTTTAAAAATAAAATAAAAGGAGATAAAATAAAAGAGTTGATTTTTATTCGTTATACTTACCTTGAATTGACAACCTGGAATACCCACAAAAATAAAAAAAAAGGATAAAAATAAACATATAAAAAGATATTTTTGATTCTAATTGATTGTATATTTTTATTTGTTCTTAATTTTCAGAATAAAAACTCATATTTATTTTATATACATATTTCATTAATTTATAATCTTAAATTATTTAAAGCATTATTATTTATCACATTGCTTTGTAAAAAGATTTAAAAAAAAACTTAAGGGCACGGAAATTTGAACCCATAATGTCGAGACCGTGAAGTTGACACAAAACCACTCCGACAAATTTCATATGACAGATATCCCCCCCGGCCTCCGGCGTCCCTTGCCACCGCGCGAACATCGATCGCAACGACTCTAGTGGCTATTAAAGAACTTAAAAACAACTTCATTAAGCGACCTACCCCCACCACTGAAGTTTCCAGACCTGTATGTAAGACCGTGCTTTTACATGATGATACATGATAATATACTAGTATATAAAACCATATATGACTATATAAAGTTATACTTAAAGATATTTAGCCATATAATATTGTTCAAGATTATATTTCCATTTCTTATATGACCATTTATAATTATATATTTACTAATATGAACAAATAAGAGGTATATTTTCCCAAGTATATAATAATATATGGTTATATATAGCCATATATATGGCCATATATAATTATATACTCTCATATATGGCTATATAATATTGTTTAAGATTATATTTTCCATTTCTTATATGATCATATATAATCATATACTAATATAAACTAATATGAATAAATAATAGGTTTTTTTTCCCAGATATATATTATTATATATAGTTTATATATGATTATATCTCATAATGTATCATACCATACATCTATTCTATACTATTATATAAAATTCTTACGGGTGGTGTATGTTTCGCTGTTTTTAGTTATTAGAATTTTCCGGGGAGTGCTATAGAGTGTGTAGTTTTTCGTTATCTATTTTCTGGAAACCAATTTTTTCAATTTTTTTTATTTATGTTATGTAACACAGCAAGCAATTACTGCATTAATTTTTTTTTAATTTAACAATGCAAGACGAGAGATGCGACGAATGCTTTACAAACAATGCATTTAGCGTTAAACAATTCAAGAAGCCTCATAAAGCTATACAATTCAAGAAGCCTTAAAATTCCTTATAAGCTTTCCAGATCACTGAAGATTGCTAAATTCCTTTTTTTTTATTTTTCACTTTTTCTTTGCGATTTAGCAAGAAAAATATTGCGGTTATTTTGAGTATTAAAAGACACAAACTTAGACTTAAATATAAAGCCTTATATAATAATATACGACATTATTTTATAACATATATGATATGATACATTATGAGATATAATTATATATAAGCTTTTCAATATTTAATTGGTGATATCTTGATAATTTGTCTTTGCAATAACACTCTAATTTTTTAAATATTTGTAAACACTTCAAGAAGATGCTTACACAAATATCTGAGTAATCTTTAGACATCATACATACATGTATGAACGAAAGAAAGTCATTTAAAGCAATAAATGGTTAATATATTGTACAATCTTTGTGTTAAAGCAGAGAAGAGTTGATATTGTATTTATATATACAATTTTATGTATTAGAAAACATACCTTATTTTCTCTCTCTCTCTCTCTCTCTCTCTCTCTCTCTCTCTCTCTCTCTCTCTCTCTCTCTCTTTTTCTCTCTCTCTCTCTCTCTCTCTCTCTTTCTCTGTTTTTTTCCTTTACTTATAACAATTCCTCTTTCTATTTTTCTTAGCGATTCAGTAAGTTTTTACGAGGGGACGCGGTTTCCTTTAATTGTTTGCGATGTATTATTAACCTTGTACTATTAAATAAAAATCATGCACATGACACACAAGCGAGATAACCAATCACACTATAACGGCATTGACAAGTTTAGAATGAAGTTTAAAACTTTACGTTAAAATACTACGTTCAACGTGCTTGGCGGGAACTTGAAAAGAGTAACAATTTTTTTATCGCGGTGAAGCAAGGAATACGTCTTTTAAAATGTCACGTAAGTATTATGTAAGTTATAAATAAATATTACAAATTTCTAACGACAAAACTTTCAATTGACAGTTTCTTTCTATTTTCAGAAACAAATAATAACAACCTGCCAACGCTGCAAGAGCTAACGCAGCAATTACAACTGCAGCAGTTGCAAATTGCGGAGTTGCAAAAACGCTTGCAAGAGCGGGACCAGCCGCAGGAGCAGGCGCAACAGCAGCAGGAGACCGAGCAGCCACCACTGCTGGAGCAGCCGCTAGCACAGCAGCAGCAGGCAGCAAACGTGCAGCCGCTTGCGCTTCAGCAGCAAAAAGCCAATGAGCAACCGATGGCGTAAATACAACAGCAGGGACTAATTAGTATGTATTTAATAAAAATTTTAAAGAATTATATATAAAAAAATTGTTAATAATAAAGAGGTTACCAATTTCTATCTAAAAGAATCTACAATTGCCCTAATTTCCACAAATTTTGAGATATCGAGCTTAATTTTTTTATTGTTGTATTTATTATTTAGAGTATTTTTATACTATTTCATTTTTTCTTGTAACAGGATATCGACGAGGAAGAGGACGCGGTCGGAGCCGGGCGCGATGGTATGCTCAACGGAGCCGCGTCAGAGGTGGGCCACAACAATATCCTATAATAAATCATTATTACGCAAAATAATGATTTATTAGAGGATATTGGCCCATTGTCTCAGACCCAAGTTCAGGACGAGATAATATCCCGTGGGCCATCTAATTAGTGACGCGCATAAATGGATTAACGAGATTTCACTGTCTCTATCTACTAGCGAAATCACTGCAAGGGAACGGGCTTGTAAAAATTAGCGGGAAAAGAAGATCCTGTTGAGCTTGACTCTAGTCTGACATAGGGTAGACCGGGACACGTTGTCACACATTTGGTTCAATATTTTTTGTATTTTTGACATTCAATATTTGGGAGTACTTTGATATGCCAAAATTTCGAGTGAACCCTCAGCTTCAATTGGACAGTATCGAATTTTGTGTGATTGTTACTCTACAGTTGTTACATAACAATAAATAACGACAAGTCGCTTGTGACAACGTGCCCCGGTCACGGGGCACATTGTCACATCAAATGTGATTGCATGCAAAATGTTATCCAAACTGAATTCAACGTAAATATCAATATATTATAGTGCGCTGCAATGTTAAAAAGTAAAATCTTTCACAGAAACATTTATTTTATTTCCAAAAAGTACAAAAAGCACGAAGTTTTCGTCTTAATCTAAATACAAGAATTCCACTCGAATGCGCAACTTATTGATACACATTTAACAGCAAGACGAATTACTTCTAGATCGACTACTGCGGCTCTCGCAGTTTTCCGTTTGTAGGAGCGCACCATATCCCAATTGCACCTATGACATTAAAATTCGTGACAATGTGCCCCGAGAGCATTTTTTTACTCCAAACGCCTCATGGCCGACACGTTTGAGATATTCATAAGGTTAGGTATTGCACGCGGTAGGTAAAAGTACATACTTTAAGATAATATAAAGGTCTATTCTGAAAAAACATAAGCTTTATGTCCAGTACGTTGAATATTAGACAATAAAATTTTACTTACGGTCGCAAAAAACTTTCAAATTGATTTTACGTCAACACAGCTGGAGCAATCTCAACACTGTAAACATACCAAAGATGGGCATACACTAACACGTTTTGGGAATAACGGGTGTTGTCCTCTGATTATAAAGCCGATGTGACAACGTGCCCCGTGTGACAACGTGCCCCGGTCTACCCTAGTATCAAATTTCATTATTCAAATTAATCAAACCGAACACTATATTTCATTCGAGTTCTGAATAGAAGACTATTTGCATTTGACAATGCGATAACGTGCATGCTTAAGACACTAATGTATACAAACTACAGCGAAGGCTGTTCTTGTCTGAGACAATGTAATTTCTATTTTCATCGCGTCACGAGATATAATGCACGTATGTAACTTCATTTTTGCGATTACCTTCATCTTAATCACCTTCATCACACTTAATTGTAATAATTTCCTGCTAAACCTGTTATATAAATACTTATGATATAAGGCGAATGATGTATGACGTCCCAATTACACAAATGTTTATTCTTGTTTCTGTTTTTTAACAGAAGATATTTTACCGTCGCGCGATCGTTTTTACACTGTTTATTTAAGTTAATAAATTAATTCCGGATTTTCTTAATATACTCGCCGTTTTATTAAGATAAATATTACTATTAATAAATACGTTGCTAAATAAAAAAATATATTATTTCAGTCAGATGTAAAGCAATTTTTAATATATATCTAAACAAAGCGTACATTCCGACGCGGAATTGGCCGGAGTCGTCACATCTCGTTGAATAAAGCATTCAAAGTTAAATGATCTTTTAAGCAATTAGTGAAAAATCTCGTGATAGAATCTTTAGCTGGATCTTTCGTAATATTTACGTGCACAGAGTGAATAAATTTTCGCAAATTCTATAATTTTAATTCCTGCTTCAAACAGGAATTGTGCAATGTCATTCGTGCGCGATAAACGTACCGAGGATAAGTTTTGCCGAATAGTTCCTCGTTTTTTTCCTGATTGTTGGTCAATCAATTGATCAATTTCAATTTCCTCTCGGTGCTATGGCCGACGGCGCCAATTTGGATGGGTCAATTTTGAATGCCGAATTAAATGTAGAAGACTTGTCTTTTTTTGTCTTTTTTTTCGTAGCTTTGTAAATTTTCGTTGGATAATTTAGATAACGACTCATCGGCTTGTCAATATAGCTTTTATTATTCGTATATTTGTTGAGATTCGAGATGCGTGGAGTGGTAAGCTCGGATATAAAATTATTCGTATTTTATATAAATTATAAAAGTAGAATGAAAGAAACGAGACCTCTAATTTAAAGCAATTTCCTATTTGTTACTAAAAATATATAATGTAATGATAAATCAAAGTTATTTATGAATCTGTTTTACAATTTTTTGTTTGAACTGTTTGAAGTCTTGTTTCATTCTTGTCTAATTTTATCTCATTGTGTGCAACGGTACAGAACCATTATTTTTTAAATTATAATTTAATTAGACAAGCTGTTTTGAACTTAAAATAAACGTGATTAATACTATCAATAATTGCCATAATTAATACGTCGTAATTATTGTGATGGCCATTGAAGAAATTTTCACGGTACAATGATCTTTGCATTAATAATTGTTTTAATAATCGTCGATATCGGAGAGCAATATTATTTATCAAGGCAACTACTGTAACGTCACAACGATCGCAGATACAATTTCCGTATTACAATCCCAATTCCAAATTCAATATCGACATTCAAGTGAATGTCCCCTTACGGAAAGAAACTACAGCGGATTACAGAAAATTATATTACAGGAACTACATAAAAGTATTACACGAAATTACAGACTGAAGTATTGTAATATACTGTGCAACCCGATTTTCCTCGGTCTCGCTAGCCGAGGAGGCGCAGCTGCAAATTAATCGTCGTGCAACCAGACGATAGCTCAAAGAGGCCGACAATATTAAATCTCTTACCGTGGTTTTTGGTATCTCGGGTCTGAGCCGATACCTTCTTTTATTGGGCGCCAGGTGCGATTATAGACGCGCACCACGTCTCGACGATGTCCGTTCGCCCGGCCCCGGCGCAAATTCAGGGCGTAGTTCCGCGTGTTAGAGGTGGAGGTAGAGAGTGGACGTAACGCAATCGGCACAAATAAATGCAATCAAGTAAACAATAACAATTAAGTATATTTAATATATTTAATAAAGAGAATCAGATCAACGCTCAGGTGGTCGGTAGCAACGCGGTAGCCGGAAGGGCGGCTAGCGCCCGCGCTAGGTACGTGACTTTCACGCCCGCAAGACTCCCCTTCTCGAGGACGTACAGCCGTCTCGATCCGATACTCTCAGAAATCTGAATACGTCAAACGCAACAATCCCGACTCGATATACTTTGATTCCCGTAACAATCTCGACTTGCATGTAATGCACGAAAGACATGCCCGCCGGTGCGCGACACCGTATCGCAAGGCGCTCGCGACTTCTCCCCCGAACGAGCTCGACGACTCTTGCTCGCATCCGCGACACAAAATATCCGCGAAGCTCTCGGCCTCCCGAGACGCACGATACTTCTCCGCGCACGGCAAACACCCGGGCGCCCGAAGGCGCAACGCGACAATGTTAATCACGAGAACCGAACACGCCACAATAATTCCGAATCTCGAATACACAACACCGAATTTACAATCTCAAATACGAATCACACGCACAAATTGACTGCCGACCGCCAGCGGGGTATCGAGGAGGGCTTTCTATAATATTCTCGGCTACGATCTCGGCCGGCCACGTGCCCGCGACTTCCGGTTAATGATCGCGGCAAGCTAACCGGCACCCACGACGACGGGAGCCGGTATCTACAATGTACGCGGTATTCTAAACGGTACGATCACTCACTTGCCGGGTCGCGACCGAGATCGAGCCCTTGCCTACGTGGTAGCGCCGGAGTGGAGATCTTACAGAATCTGCGGCTCGCTGCTGCTCGGCGGTGTCAGGGCGCTCGTCTTGGGGTGGCTCCTCGTCAGCGGCTCGATCGACAGTGAGGAGTGGTCGATTCGGCGGGACCGTGCCGGGCCCCCCGCACCCGCGCCCTCAAGCTCGCGAATCTTCCGCCCCGCCGATTGGTCGTGCGTGTCGCCCTGCTCGCGACGCTGCGGACGATTTCCGCCATTTTCCCGCGGCCCGTTTGAATCGGCTGCTGTCGTGTCCGCGGGCCCTTCGCGGTTTCCCGCCCGGCTGGCCAGGCCGCGGCGGCGCCGCTCGGCCCTCTGGGCGCCGTGGGGTGATGTGGGTGGGCCATCCACCCGCGCTGCAGTCGCGGTGGTGCGCCCCTGGTCATGCTGCGGCGGGGCCATGCTGCTGTGCGAGGCATTCCTGGCGCTACTCCAGCGGCCGGGCCCGGTGGCCCGCCCGTCGGTCGACCACTCCGCCGCAAGTCCTCCGAGCGCCCGTCGCTCCCTCGTTGCGACTCCTCGTCGTTACAATCGGTCATGATCTCCCGCTCCGGTACCACCTGCCAACCCTGCGGGACTTAACTACAAAAAGATTAGTTAACGCAAGCGGCCCTTCCCCGACTTGTACCGAGGCGCCATCCCCGACTTTCCCCTCGGCCGAGCTACCGTCTGGGTGGAGGACGGGACAAATGTCACGTCACAACTGTAATATTTTCGTACTATACGCTCGGATTACAGGAAAATATTACAGGATTACAGGACTACAAGATTGCAGTCCTCTTAATACTAGAGGACACTGATTTCCGATATTCAACCGGCATAAAAAAAATTATTTTTTTCAAAATTTTATTACTATTTTATAACTAAATTTGTTTCTTAAAATGCAGTCTATAATTATAAATATTTTCTTGTATTTGAAAAACACACTTACCTTGGTGGGATTCGAACTCGGGACCTCGGGACTTCTGGATCGTGAGCCAACTGCCTTACGTGGTAGACTACTGCTTAATTTGATGTAAGTGTTATATATAGTCTACATATGTCATAACCAGCGCAAATATATAATTTTTCAAAAATTATCTTAAGAAACAAATTCAGTTTAAAAAGAGTAATAAAATTTTGAATTGGATATATGATATAATATTTCTTAATGTCGGGTGAATGTCAGAAACCAGTACTGGCTCATTATAAAATTACTTATAAAATATGAAATTAAAAAATAATAAAATGTGGTTAAAAAATGATACATTAAATCTAATAAATTTCAAACAATATTTATAGAAATAATTTATATACAGCTGCATTGAAGTAAAAGTATAGTATATATGGAGGGGTAAAAACTACAGTGCAGTGGTGTAAGTCAAAATTTTTAAAAATATTTTCTTGTGTGCATAGATGCAATCTGTACAATATATAAATTGCATCTATGCACACGAGAAAATATTTTTAAAAATTTGACTTACATCACTGTGATTTTTACCCCTCCATATATGATAAGACTCGCTATTTCAAATTTCATGGATTAGCATTACGTTTAATACACGCGTGTAGTAGTGTATTACATATTTTGTAGATTACACGTGTAGTCTACCACACGAGTCACTTACCACACGTGTAGTATATTACACATATAATGGATTACACGTGTAGTCTATTACACAAGTCACTTACCACACGTGTAGTATATTACACATAGTAGATTACATATAGTGGATTACACTTTTAATGGATTTCACACTTCATGATTAGACGTGTATTCCATATTACAGGAATTTCACGCACTAAAGGAATTACAGCGTGTAATAACTACAGATTATTGTGTTCCTTTCTGTGATAACAACAGGGGGTCCTGTAGTAACACAAGTGTAATATTTACTGGCTGTAGTTTCTTTCCGTAAGGGTCGACGTAATAATAAATAGTATTACCATTACGATGTTACAATAATAATTATTGTAGCAAAACATAACGAATATTCTGATACCATAGTTAAATCTGAATATCAAATTAAAGCGTTATTATTTCGAAAAATATAGATATATATAAATTACAAAATATTGAGTCTCCAATTGGCCGGTTCTCACTGCTCTTCTGTGCGCCCTAACAGCTGTCCACAATTTTTTGTTTTTTATTCTTTTTGTCGTTATCATCGTCTTTATCATTTTCGTTTTCCTTACGCTTGCTACATTTGTTAGCCTCTATCCCATCAGTATGTTTCTCTTCTTGCTTTTCTTTATCCTGTGCGTTGTTTTTCTCTTCTTGATCCTTTTCATAAGCTATCATGAAATTTACCAACGAATCTTCCCAATCGTCATCGAGTACTAAATATAATTATATATATCTTGTAAATTATACAGACATGTATGAATGGTACTTTATTTGCCCATAGGCCTTAAAGGGCGTTTTTAAGGAACGTTTCCCAAACCTTTACAATATCAAAACATAAACATAAACATAAATCAAAACATAAATCAACTTAACTCTGTCATCACTCAGACCCTGGCCATTTGCGACCTTACACACTAGAATCAATATATCAATAATCACACTCAACCTTGGCTCGAAAACAAACTCAAACATAATCAAAATCAGAAAGTAAACTAATCACATTTAAATCGAAAAACTGCTCCTCGTGATCCTCTTCGTCTTCCTTCCCTCTGCTCTTGCACCGGCCCAATCTGCGACCTCACAAAGTATTCATTTCCCCCCCCCCCTTAAGTCCTGTCCCCTCCTCTTCCTCTTCCTCGGTTTCCTCCGCGCTTTCGTTCCGCTGCCTCCCTCCTTCCTTTGCGTCTCCCTTCCGCTTTCTATTTCGCCCATTCTCTCTTCCTCTTGCCCTTTTCCTCTCATCTGAATCCATGAGGAGCTTCTCTTCCATCCCCCTAGAAATTTCCTCCTCCTCTGATCTCGCTTCACTCCTCCCTACTTCTTTCTAGCCTCCTTCCTTTCTCTTCTCTCTCTCTGTCCCTCCTCTCCACCGATTTATCTTCATCTAACTTTACCCCCATGCTGCTCCCTGCTTTCCTCCTTGCTTCCAACACTCGCCATTTTTCCTCCTCGTCCCTCAGTCTCACTAAGAACGTCAGCCACGCACCTCTCTGTCCAATCAATCTTACTTCCCTCACCTCCACTCTCACCTTTAACCCTTCCGCGAATAATTCCTTTACCTTCTCCCAATTTGATTCTTTGCCTTCCCATTTCTCTTTCTCTATCCTTAAAATCACGTTTCTTTTCCTCTGTTCTTCCTCGTTTTCACCCCCCACCCCCCACCATTTCTTCTTCTCAGGCCTACTCTCCTCGCTCTCTTCCCTCTTCCTTTTACCTCCATTTTGCTCCATTCTTTCCACCTTCCTTTTCAATCTCCTTACTTCCTCCTCCAGCTCCTCCATCCTCTCCTCCTTCCTTCTGTCGTCCTCTTTCACCTCCCTCAGCATCTTCCTCACTTTCTCCTCCATCATCCTCTCCACCGCGTCCACTAGAGCTCTTCCTTTTTCTTCCATCCTGAGAAAACTGAAAAACGCCCTTAGATTAACCACCTCTCCTTTGCTCCGTTTTCTCTCTCTCCTTCCTCTCCCCCTCTAACCTATTGCACTTCTCTCTTCCGCCTCCACCTTACCTTCGCTCCTTCCGCCTCCAAATTCTTTCCCTAACAACCTCTTATACTTTTCCGCCACTCACACTCGTCTCTTCGGTTCGCCTTCTCTACTGCTGCCACGTGCATACCTTACCTGTTCACCTCGCTCTATTGTCCCCTCCCTTCGATCCCTCGATCTCGCCGTTTGTCCCTGCCACCCGTTGCGATGCTTGGTCGATCGCTCGCTCGAAACTTACCGCTGCCTCTCTCCACGTGCCACATGCTTCCTCTCGCGTGTCGATCGATCTCTCGATCTCTCGCTCCCGACAACCCCCATCACACCCGTTGCGCGGCCCGCCACTCCCGCCTCTTGTGCCACATCCTTCCTCGCCCAGATCGCCGCCATCCTAACCTCTCTCCCTGCCTCTTCTTCTTAAACCGAATTCTGTCGTTTCACGGCCTCTGCTGCCTCGCCTCCATTTACTCCTCTTCCTTACCACATTCTGCACGCCTCCGTTCCTCCTCACCGTTCACCCTCCCCTCTCAACCCTTTTTTCGGACACACTTTCCCTCCCTTTCCCTCTCCAACTGTTCCCCCGTCGAGAGCCGTGCGCGGAGTCAATTATACAGACATATTTCATGTATAAATCATACAAATCATATAAATCATGTACAAATCATAAATATATCAAATAAATTTTTTAAACTTACGGTATCTATAATCTTCCATTATTCAAGCGTTGACAAAAACGTTTTGGCAGTATTTCAAAAAATATTTATCAAATTGACAGTTAATAAATGAAATCAGCCACTAATTTATTGATTTAAAAGATTGCATATAGTTTCAGAGAAAAGAAAAAAATATCGGAGACCAATCAAATCTTAAAGAATTATATATGAAATAGAAATAGAAAAGACTGAGAAATATAAAAATTAGAGGCTTTTGATCGCGTATAAAGCTGGGTCTAATCAACCAAATCTTAAAAAATTATATATGAAATAGGGGTAGAAAAAATATTTTTTTTAGGCAGAAATCGGTAATTCTCACCAATCTTCGCGAAATTCAAAACAACCTTTCTTTAATGATACGTTCTATATATATAGATTACATATATAACTTGTACACTTTTTAGGTAAAAATCGGTTACCCCCCTTCACCGATCATTGCCAAATTCAACACCAACCTATCTTTAATGATACTCGCAATCTATCCGTAAAAAAAATTAAGCTCGATATCTCAAAATTTGTGGAAATTAAGGCAATCTTGTAGATTCTTTTAGATAGAAATCGGTAACCCCTTTATTATTAACAATTTTTATTAATTCTATTATATTCTTCAGTTTTTTTACCCCTATTTTATATATAATTCTTTAAAATTTGGTTGATTAATTCTTAAATTATAGAAATTTTAGTAAGTTTGGCTGTTTTTTTAACAGAAATCGGTAACCCCTTTATTATTAACAATTTTTATTAATTCTATTATATTCTTCAGTCTTTTCTACCCCTATTTCATATATAATTCGTTAAGATTTGGTTAATTCAGTTCTGGAGTTATAGAAATTTCGGTAAACTTAGTTATTTTTTTAAACAGAAATCGGTATAGAAAAGACTGAAAAATATTCTAAAAATTAGAGGCTTTTGATAGCGTATAAAGCTGGGTCTAATCAACCAAATCTTAAAGAATTATATATGAAATAGGGGTAGAAAAAATATTTTTTTTAGGCAGAAATCGGTAACTCTTTCACCAATTTTCGCGAAATTCAAAACAACCTTCCTTTAATAATACGTTCTATATATAAGATTACATATATAACTTGTACACTTTTTAGGCAAAAATCGGTAACCCCTTCACCGATCATTGCCAAATTCAACACCAACCTACCTTTAATGATACTTGCGATCTATCCATAAAAAAAATTAAGTTCAATACCTCAAAATTTGTGGAAAGGAGGGGTGTCAATAAGGCTGTTTTTTGGACCACGTCAGAATCGCTCCAAACTGTGGTATTTTCTTCCTACCGATGTAGCTCACAACCTCCTAGAACCGTTTGCTGTCCGAGCAATTAGAGGCTGAGAACGGGCAACTTGAAATCTCAAAAATCAATAGAGTTTTTCACATGGTAGTAGTGCCGGTCTCATTTCAGCATGTCATTGTTGGGTGAGACGGAGAGAAGAAGGGTGGGGGAGCAAGGGAGGGAGGGAGAGAGAGGGTGGGAGGTAGAGGGGGAGGGAGGGAGGGAGGTAGAGGGGGGAAGAGAGAGAGAGGAAGATAGAGGGGGGAGAGAGAGAGAGAGGGAGAGGATGAGAGAAAAAAGAGAGAGGGGGAGAGAGAGAGGGAGAGGGAGAGAGGAAAAAGGAGAGGGAAGGAGAGGAGGAGAAGAAGAGAGAGATAGAGAAAGGGAGGAAATGGGAGAGGAAGGTAGAGGGGGGCAGAGAAAAGGAAAGGTAGGGAGAGAGAAGGAGAGAGGAAAAGGAGAGAGAGGGGTGGAGGGAGGAAGGGTAGGAGGGAGGTAAGGAGGGAGAGAAAAAAGGGAGAGGGAGAGCAAGAGAGATAGATAGATAGATATCGCTATTTATTAAGCGCTCCAGGATAAATCCTCTTAAGCGCAAGAGCCATACAGAATAATACAATAATAAAACTTAAATAACATGTGTGTGCGTGCTATTACAAGCTGCGTTCGCAAGCATTAATAGTTTAAAGACTAGAGTCATTGCTAAATAAGTAATTATATAATTCATGCTTGAAAATATTCAACGACGCAGAATTACGCAGATCAGGCGGAAGACCGTTCCAAAGTTTAGCTGCTCTATAGCTAAAAGACCGTTTATAAAATTCCGAGAGAGAAAGAATGGCGAGAACCAGACGGGAGGGACCAGGTCTGTCTCCCTCTCCCTCCCTCTGCCACCCTCTGCCTCCCTCTTCTTCTTCCTCCCTTTCCCTGTATCTCTGTTCCTCTCTCTCTCCTTCCTTTTCTTCTCCCTCCTTCTCTCTCTCTCTCTCTCTCTCTCTCTCTCTCTCTCTCTCTCTTTTGTTTATATATTTGTCTATATCTTGTTTATCATTTATATATTTGTTAATTCACTAATAGCCTAAAGTCTTGACTATGGCTTAAATAAAACCAATCAATCAATCAATCATCTCTCTTTCTCCCCTCTACCTACCTCCCTCCCTTCCCCTCTATCTCCCACCCACCCTCCCTTTCTTGCTTCTCCACCCTTCCTCTCTCCCTCCCACCCAACAATGACATGCTGAAATGAGACCGGCACCACTACCATGTGAAAAACTCCATTGATTTTTGAGATTTTAAGTTGCCCGTTCTCAGCCTCTAATTGCTCGGACAGCAAACGGTTCTAGGAGGTTGTGAGCTACATCGGTAGGAAGAAAATACCACAGTTTGGAGCGATTCTGACGTAGTCCAAAAAACAGCCTTATTGACACCCCTCCTTAGGGCAATCTTGTAGATTCCTTTAGATAGAAATCGGTAACTCCTTTATTATTAACAATTTTTATTAATTCTGTTATATTCTTCAGTTTTTTTGCCCCTATTTTATATATAATTCTTTAAAATTTGGTTAATCAATTCTTAAGTTATAGAAATTTTAGTAAGTTGGCTGTTTTTTTAACAGAAATCGGTAACCCCTTTATTATTAACAAAATTTATTAATTCTATTATATTCTTCAGTCTTTTCTACCCCTATTTCATATATAATTCGTTTAAGATTTAGTTAATTAGTTCTGGAGTTATAGAAATTTCGGTAAACTTAGTTATTTTTTTTTTAACAGAAATCGGTAACTCCTTTATTATTAACAATTTTTATTAATTCTATTATATTCTTCAGTCTTTTCTACCCCTATTTCATATATAATTCGTTAAGATTTGGTTAATCAGTTTTGGAGTTATAGAAATTTCTGTAAATTTGGCACAGACATATACACATA
>JASTWP010001808.1:0-59222 GCA_030770255.1 Temnothorax ravouxi | reverse complement strand
TCGCGCAAACGAGGTCGCCGTCCTCGCCTGCGACAAATAAACCAGCGAGACGGTACTGGTCGCTCGCGTGCGAAATAAATCTTTTCCTCGATCTGAAACAAGAGTTTTTAATCGGACATAACAATAGTCTTTTCTCGATCGTCGATGGATATTTTTGGATCGCTCGGTGTCTCAAATTTTTCTTCTTTAGTCACAAACGCTTTTTTCTATAATAATATGCATCTGCACGTTTAGAGAAGCGCCGTAAGATACGTGTCGAGTTAAGTGTACTTCTTCCAGCGGGGAGTCCTTTCACGGTGACCGGCCGAATTTTCGTTGCACGCACGTCGAAGCGTAGAAAAAGGTGAGTCATGCCGGCTAAAAACCCGTCTAAGGCTCGTTTGTTGCGAGCAAAACGACGACGAGGAAACCCCGGTTTGGTGGAAATGAGAGATAAAAGGCTTGTGCGTGGCGGAGCCAAGGGCTCCCCGCGGTTTACGCGTGACGATGGACAAGTTCGGTAGGGACGTTGTGTATCTGTGTGAACTGCGTGAGTCACCGCTTCTAAAAGTAGTCGTTGATAAACAGCCTCTTTATGGTCAGTCACGGGGCCAGCTCTTCCGATCGCACGATGGGTCGATGGGCCGATGGGCGGATTTTTTTTAAGGGAAGGGAAGAAGACCTCGGCCGAGCCAAAGACTCTCGACAACACCAGCTTTCGGACAGGTAGTCTTTAACTCGGCCCGATGCGGAGGATCGGTTCGCTTTGAGCTCGCTCCGCCGTTCGCGTCTCGTCCACGTGTAAGACGCAATCGCGTGACCACCTACCCGCCAACTTGAAATTACCTTCCTAGAAGGAAAGGGAATTGGCGTTCCCACCGACGTGTTCGATTGCCCCTCGCAATCATTTCGGGCCCCTTCGGGACCTCTGCGCCCTTTTTGGCAAGTACGCGCGTTGCAACGGCTAATATGCCGCGAGTTCTACGATTCCTCTTTTCGCCTCCTTACGCTCCGACTTCAGTCCGCGCGAAAATATAAGATCGCTTTTCTCTTACGATACAAGGAAAAAGTGATCTTGGCGAACAATGGTGTACGTGTACGTGTTGTCTCGTTCGACCGGGATCAAGGTCGAGCCTCTCGCACGATCCTCGAATCGATTGTTTTCTCATTAGATTCCACGAGAAAAATAGACACGCTTTAACCCCTGTTGAGCTGGCCCCCCCCCACTTTGCAGAAATTAAAAAACCAATAGCGCAAAATTACAAGCTATTTATAAGTCAACGTTGACTCAGCCCCTCCACAAAAAATATTAAATTCCGGCTCAGTATGACGAGCTCAAAATTTTTAATCTGCGGGATATGAAAGCTCATAAATAGCTTGTAATTTTGCGTTATTGGTTTTTTAATTTCTGCAAAGTGGGGGGGGGCTAGCTCAACAGGGGTCGCGCTTTATACGCTTTCATGAAAGTACGCTCGCCGTAAAGCTTCGGAGTTTACGGCGCGCGCGCCACTGTTTTGTTACGTCCACGATACTTTGTATCTATATCGTTAAATTATAACGATCGCGCGTTTTAAGCTTTATGAAGACGCTTCAACCGTGGTCTTCATCCGTGCCAATCTTGGCCGTTAAAGCTCGGGCTCTCTCGGCGACGACAGTTTCCTCCCGTTTTTCACGAGATGGTTCACGCGGGATGATCAATTTTGATCTACTGCGCTCGTCATGAATTCTAATAAAACAGGATACGAGGATGGAAATGGGGAAGATAGATCCTTTTTATTATGTAATAAGAATCTCGCTCTCATATAATAATGAGGCATACGTCTCGTTAAAACGCATCCGTATGATCGATGCTATTGTTTAGTCCGTCCCGCGACGCGGTAATAAATTTCACAGATCACCCTACCGGCTGCGCTACGAACGGGGGACTCTCCTCTTCGTGCAACTGTATTTTCAAGCGGGAACGTTAGCCGCTTTTTGCGATTGGGACGATTGCGCTCGTTAAAGTGCGATCCTTAATTGTTGCAAACGGACACGCGAGTTTATCAACGAGCCGAGCGCCACGCGAGAGTGCGATTACCAAGTCGAGGATCTGCGTATCTGCAGTGAGGACGTTGATAACGAGGGATTTCTATAAGGATTAAAGGAGTTTCCTTGTACCGGATCCGCGACGCTAAAGACCTGCAAATCAATAGAGAGGAAGAATAATTGTCCCCAAGCGCGCTAAATATTCATCAACTCCTATATCTGTACCTTACAATTAGAGGTAAAGAATCGCATCTCGAGTTTTTGTCGAAATTAGAGTTAATACTTTTTCCAATATACCAATATACAATTTAAATTATATAACAGTAAAAGATCTATGTCCATTATTATTAGTTCCTAAGATATAATGTTTAGAAAAGTCATATTGGAAAATAGAAATAATAAACTTTAAATCCTGTTTTCTCTATATTTTTAATAATGGAGATGCGATTCTTTACTTAAAAAGTGCAGATATGTTTAAAAAGATGCGTTGTACAGATTCTTAGATTCTTGTTGCGGCGAGCACGTCATTTTTTTTTCTAGCGCGTTTTACTGAATGAATTTGTATGTCGGTTTCTCTAACTACGTAATTTGGCGTAAGTAGACGTTAACGACATGGAGATGACGGCAAATGGCGTATGTGTTGGAAAGTCTCTCGGCGCTATTCCTCCTAATAGCCCGCAACTCCCCTTGCGCTTTTCTCGAGGAGCAGAATCGTGTCCGTGGAATTAATCGCGAGCACGTAGGAACATTAACGCGTAAACATTATCACACATGCGTTAACTATGTTAAGCGTTTCTGACGCGGATCAGATTTTCAACTAATTAACCGTGTATATAAGTCGGATCCTGAAAAACAGATATTTAACGTCTTGTCCAAGATCCGACTTTCATTCTCGCGATAATGACTAGAAACGAAAAATTCGATGCCACCTGATGCCACCTGAGAAAATCTGGAAAAGAGATTTAGAATTTAGAAAAGAGAGTGTTGTGTAAACAGTCCAGCATCGTACATTCGACATTTCTTTTTTCGCGAGAGTCAGCAGCGGCTGCGGATTGCGAGTGCTTTCGCGTCGAGTCGCGAGACCATGCAGTGTGGCAAATGATTGTTGAAACGAAAGCTTTTCAAGGTTATACTCGCCCTGCGTTTCTGCCGTCGCCAGTTCGATTCGCGAACAACGCTCAGCAATGTTAAATAATAAATGCTCGAGGAACGCCGATTTGCTTTCAGTCAGAAGTGACCACCGCGGTGTCTGCTCTTCAATTCCAGAACGCGACTAAGTGTAAAAATATCGGGGACATCCTAATCTCCTGTGAAACTTTTATGAGGTCTCTCCTCTGTCTTTCTTACTCGGGATAACGCGGCTTCGCTCGCGAGGCCACATAGATGCACCTTCACTTTTGCCGAGCTGCGGGCAATCGATGTCTTTCGAAAGGCTTGCTCTACGGCGAAGCCCTTCTTTGATATCGAGAGCCGTGCCTTCGGGCTCAGCCCGCGGACACGCTCGATACTCTCTTCTCACTGCGTGATCATACGTTAAATATTAGCTTTTCGCGAAAGTACGGATCGGTATGTTGCGTTAAATTGCGCGAAAGCGATGCTCCGCCGAATTGTCGAGTTCTCTTTACTTCACATGAGTGGTCGATCTCGGCGCGGAGTACCCCGCATGCGCTTAATCATTTTCCCTTTTATCTTACTTTTTACTTTCACTCTAATTGTTTCCGCCGATTCTCACCTGATTTTCCTAGAATGGGCTCGTAAATAACGCGCGCCCGTCCGGTTTTCACCTTAATGATCTTATCGCAGGCGTTAACGATTAAGTGGCTCGAGAAAATCGCTGGTAAGACTATCAATCGTTACGATGTCGCCAGCGGAAGATGCCGATAGTTATCCATTAACCAATCAGCTTTTATCGCACTACCAGATGAGACGAAACGTCTTTAAGACTACTTTTCGAAAAGATCACGAAGGTAACCGGGTTGCGGAGGCCGAAGACAAATTCGTTCGTTTATGCGCCCGTCAGGGCTGTGGCCCTCGCTTCCCCGGAACATCCGCCCTCTCTGTCTCAGGCGGGTCTCACCTGTAATGCGGCCTTTACAGCCTCACGGCTGTTGGCGAACGGTGAACAAGGCCGCGTGTAACTTTTACTTATTTCTGCGCACTTACGTTTCACTCACGGCTGGACCATTAATCACGGTGCGCAACGGTGGGATACTGTTGCAATCGAGGAGCTTAACGACTTACAGCGGAGGAAAGGCGAGATTCTTCGATGTTACCGGGACGACCACGACGGAAACTTTAAAGCTTCGATCTGAACCTGATTACATCGTAATTCATACAAAAACTGTCCGACACGAGCGTTTGTCGAAGCTCCCTTTTTTTCTCTCCTCTTCTGAGAACGGAAAAGCGGACATTGAGGCTCGGATGGCTTCTTCTGACTATAAAACGTATAATGATTTTTATCCGCCGGTGAAAGTCGATATAACAAAGTGTGTCGCGGAGTTGTCGGAGAAAAAGAAGAGATGATACAAAACCATTGGAAATCCTATGCGTAGTTCTGAAGAGTGAAAAAAGTGCGTTGACAATAAAATATTGTAGCTGACCGGTTTTGCTTCTACGATCTGTATACGTGACAAATAACAGAAATCGCGAGCCATAAGCATTTCGCTGTATAGGCTACGAGCTACGAGCAAAAACTGGAAATTGGCGTTTTTTTCCGCGAAATAGGCCCATGGGATAGTTAGACAAGCGTTGTTACAGATAGGAGGCCGTATTTAGTAGAAAATCGGTCGGACTCGACTAAACGCGAGGATCGACCGAGTACTTTCCCGTTAACTACCTATCCGTTCCAGTTTTTCGCGCACCATGTGACATCGCGCGTAATGCGTAATACTACAGCGCTGCTTTATTGCATTTTCAAGCAATTACAAATCTCATTTAGACGTGTCGCTGGTCTACTTTCGTGTTTGCGCTAAAACCGGAGAAGGAGCCTGACATTAATCTGAACGTCACGCGTGTAGAGCGAGAAGCAGGATGATCCCTGAATGGATCTCTCGGAAACCATCTTCTCCTCCTTTTCTCATTTATCGACTTGCCACTCGGCAATTCGCGAGAAAGGTGAAAATAGAGTATCAATGCGATTTCTTTCCGACTTGTAAATATTCTATGCCGTACTCAGCTTTCCCATTACATAAAGCATTGGTTCCTAAGTTTTTAACCGGTAACGTGAAATATCAACCGCGCGGTTTACGATATCTTCTTCTTTTTCCTCCTTCTCCCTCTCTCCTCGGTGTTCTTACATCGATTTCGGCGAACTGTCTCGATTCGCGGATTCTTCAATGTACTAAGAGGAAGCGACGCGTAGAATAATAACGAAGGGTTAATGAATGCGACGCGTAAAACACGCGCGCGCGCGCGCGGTTTCACGCTTGACCCGGCGTGCGGCGTGTGGTTTCATCTATTAGAAGTTAACCCCCCACTTTTAGAATTAACATACTTTCACGGTTGTGCTAAATTGTGCTAGGTTTGTGCTATATTGTGCTCGAATATTATAACCATAATATGAAAAATACGAAAGAAAATTTTAAAAAACGAATTTTTAGGTCAGTTTCCCACTTTTCGTTTTTTTCAATTTTTTTGATTGTGCTGAGTTGTGCTAAGTTGTGCTAACATTGTGCTAAAATATTATTTAAAAAAAATTATAACAAAAAAGTTACGATAAAAAAATATTGTAACTTTTTTGTTATTTTTTTTTTAAATAATATTTTAGCACAATGTCAGCACAACTTAGCACAACTCAGCACAATCGAAAAAATTGAAAAAAACGAAAAG
This sequence comes from Temnothorax ravouxi, assembly GCA_030770255.1. Classification (NCBI taxonomy): domain Eukaryota; kingdom Metazoa; phylum Arthropoda; class Insecta; order Hymenoptera; family Formicidae; genus Temnothorax; species Temnothorax ravouxi. The sequence goes on along the minus strand of JASTWP010001808.1, from coordinate 53,390 downwards.
TGGGGGGCTGACCTAAAAATTATTTTTAAGTTAGCCCCCCACTTTTCGTTTTCTTCAATTTTTTCGATTGTGCTGAGTTTTGCTAAGTTATGCTAACATTGTGCTAAATTATTATTTAAAAAAAATTATAACAAAAAGTTACGCTAAAAAAATTATTTTTGGATACAATTTATTTTTTTTCTCGTATCTCTTTTTGTTATGTTTTTTAAATAATATTTTAGCACAATGTTAGCACAACTTAGCACAACTCAGCACAATCGAAAAAATTAGAAAAAACGAAAAATAGAACTGACCTAAAAATTCGTTTTTTAAAATTTTTTTTCGTATTTTTCATATTATGGTTATAATATTCGAGCACAATATAGCACAAATCTAGTACAATTCAGCACAACCGTGAAAATATGCGTTAATTCTAAAAGTTGGGGTCTAACTTTTAATAAGTTGTGGTTGCACTCGTTGTTCACGCGGCGCGCAGCCTCCCGCTTTCACGTTGCGCAAAACATCATTCGGTCTCCAACCGTCAACGAACGGCGCTTGCGATTTTTACAGCTTGCAATTTTCCCCCCCCCCCTCCCGGTTATCGTAGCGGCAATTTTCGAGAGCGGCGTCGCGGCCCGTAAGGCCCATTACGACAAAACGCACACTCGATCATCCCGAGCGGCGCCATCGATTTGCGGTGACACTCCGCTTTTCTTCCTTTCTTCTTCGCTCTTTTTCCTCCCTTTCCTCTCTTTTGACATTGTCTAATCGCGACAACCGTGACACTGCAAACCGTTTGCGAGAAATGTCTGGAAAAATATCTCATATTTATTTACGCGTAACAGCAGCCGAATCGCGGATTAATCTTAGGATGTACTTAACGTTCTGATCATTTTGTTACTATAACATATAATACTGCACATTTATAGCTGCAAATCTATCATGCGAAAAAATTTGTTTCTCTTTTTCAGAAGCCAAACTAGTATTATTGAAGTAATCGCACTAACGATATAGAGGCCATAGAAGAGCAGGCCGAGTGAAAGAAAGGTCCGTGGCCGCTAAAGGAAGTCTCTCTCGCAAGGCGAGAAAGGGGAAAAAGGAAGCCGTAAGCACGATGAGTGAGAGACGCGGTACGAAGGCGCTGGAGCTTTGGTGCCGTCGGATAACCGACGGTTATCCGGGTGTAAACGTGCAAAACATGACCACCTCCTGGAGAGACGGGCTTGCCTTCTGCGCCATGATTCATCACTTTCGGCCGGACCTCATGTAAGTTTATAGCGATCAGTATGTAATCGCCGTTGTAACGCGGTAAATATCTCTGGAAAGATATCATCTTACACAGATAACGACGCGAAAGCATATTTTTCCGTCGTTTACCGAACGAATTTTATAATGGTGCAGGGTGCTCCTCGATAATATATAATATTCCGTAGGAACGATCGATTCCAGATATACTCTTAAAAGTGCGATTTAAACCACACGGCTCGATTCTTGGCGCGACTTTAAATTGCTCTTGTTAAGCCGATTGTCTCGTAAATTAAGCGAGAGAGAATTCCCGAGTGTCTTCGCGCGCGTCTCATCGTCCGACTTGGCTGCGTTTCATCTTAATTATGCGTAAATTAAGTAACAGACAGCTCGAGTCCTCACGCGTCTCGTCGTCCGACTCGGTCATATCTCATCTTAATTATGTGCAGTTCGTCGATTCTCACCGAGAAGATTTCTCGATATGAATATTTCGACACGATTTGGTATTTAAGGTATTAGATTTTAGATATTAGGTGTAACAAAGAGAGGTATGAAAAAATTGAGAAATTTACGGACCTCCGTGTCCAAATGCGTTAGTACTCGAGAAATTATTGAGATATCGCGAGGGAATCTGGGGATCGCAAAGATGCAAAGATCCGGAGATTCCGAGGCATCTCCGGACGGATTGTCCTCTTCATAGTAATCCTAGGATTTCGCGTCGCCGGCGCTCAGCAACGAAGGGAAGGTCCTTCTAAAAATAGAAGTTCAGTGAATTGACGATCGATAAAGCAACAGCAGAGTCTGCACCCATCACACGGAGGATATGCTGTGCCCCGGTGTTTTAAAGGTGATAACGAAATGCAGCCGGAATTGTGTCGCGTTATGCAATATGAGATCAGCGGCCCTGCATCCCGAGATCCTCGCTTGGAAATATTCTATTTTTGATTGATTAACGTTTTCGAAACGTTTTTCTTCAAATTACAGTCTGTCGTCGTTTTACCCACTTCCATATTGCATATCACGGCCCAATGTGTTATGGAAAGTAACCTACTTTCTTTACTGTCCAGATAATACTCGCTGACAATTTGCATTCTTTCACGGAATAATAAAGTTAATTAATTTCAATTTAAAATTTCAATTTGAAAAAAAAATGAGAATCTCCAGATGTTAACGTTTGACTTGACGATATTTTTTCTTCCGCATATATTATTCTTTTCGGCGCATAATCAATAAACTAGCATAAAAAGGCAAGACAACATCGCGAACATCCATCGCAGAGATTTGTTTTCAAACATTCATGAAGGCTAACGACAACACCTCGAGCTTTCCTGGCGGCCGTCCAAATAAATATCTTTTGCTAGTCGAAAACGTCTAATTATTATCGCGATCGTTTGATACTTCAAACACGAACGAATAAACAACGCGAACAAAAATACATTTGTGCCATTGCGTGCACATTGCCAAAAAAATCTTGCAAAAGAAAGCTCGTGCTATTTTTAATAAGATTAATAATTTTATCACTTACGACTCGAAATGTGTTGAGGATAAACTGCGAAAAAGCCGCGACTGCGGCTTGGATTGTTGCCCGTTGTACCTCGAGACGTCGTAACAAAATGGTTTTGTTATAGATTAAGTGGCGTTTTTAAGAGAAATGCACTCTTGACCGTCGAAACGAGAGACCCTCGGTCTTTCTTTATTGACTCTCTATAAAAAGCCTCTTCGTCCTGGCTTTTTATCGACTTTATTTCTCCGAAAGTATCTAATTCTATCCCTGACATTTGAGTTTGTGTCAAGGGTAGAATTAGACACTTTCGGGATTTGATAGACGCAATATATGTCTTTATCTGTTTCAATATTTATAATTAAATGGAGAATGTTGTTTTTAAATAGTCATTTGAAGAGACATATATACACGTTTAAAAAATTGCGTCTTTAAGAAAGCGACGTCCTTTTTTTTGTAGGGAAAGATGTTTGTTCGTATGAGAATTCCTTCTAGAACTTCGCTTCAATAGTCAAGGTCTCACGAAGAAGGGAAGTCGCTTTTTATCGCGGACGAAAGGATCGTTGCGAGGCTCCTCCTCTTATTGTCTCGGTCAGTCCAGCAAAATCTACTCGGACGTAACGGCGGAGGGAGGCAATAAAACAGCGAGAAGTTTTCTTCTATTACCTTCCGTTCCCGTGGCTGAAACGAAATTTTCCCATTTTTCCTCGCCTTCCTTCCTCGTCTCCTCTCAAAGCGAACTTTAGAACTTCAGAGTTATTTTACCTTCCGACAAAAGACAAAGAGATTCCGTGTCGCGATGCGTATAACGCTCTTTGATGGTTATTGTCTAAGTATCTGTCTAACAATAAGTATGAGGTGATTGAAAATTAAGGAGATCGCGACTCGCGGTCGACCTTTTATTGTCGAGCAGCTGAATTGAAGAGCCGGGTAGAATAACCCGTAAGAGGAGTATCACGTGAGAATATCTTGGCGATCTCTGATGAGGAGGCGCGAGTGAAAGTAAAACCGACAGGTGTATACCTAACCGATCGAAGAAGAATCTGCACGTGGCGGAGAGGAGACCTTTGCACCTTTGGTGAAATTCGTGCGGGGTTACGTTAATTCTATAGATGCGCGCGTTAAAACGCGGGGCAGCAAAGGATATGCGAGAATTTATGGGCATAACGTGGAGCTGTGTTGCGGTTTGAACTTTCGCTCGCTCGCTCGCAACATTGCGTTCAAAGCTGGACGGTTGATGCCGCGATATATGCAGCTCTGCACTATCTCTACGGAGTTCTGTTGGATATCGTTCGTTCAGTCGTGCGATTTCTCATCCGATGTGTCACGTTATTGCGCTAGAATCGCGTTCCTTAATTGCGGATCTCGTTCTTCATGTCGTAATTTCACAAATGGAGTCTCGCGAAATATATCTACGACGATTAGCACCGAATGGCGCGCCCGCGTGGATGAAGTATCACTAATAAGCCGAAAGACGAGTCGTCAACTCGCGTAGGTTTTTTTTTAGACTGCGATATAAGGAGATGAAGATGAGAAGGACGGGAAGATGAGAATGAAAAGGATGGGTGTGGCACCGGTCTGGTGGAACTGACTCATCGTGACCTCCCAGACGACCGCCCGTCGTCCATCAAATCCCGAATTTATCGCGAGTCGTGACGAGTCAGGAGTTTTACTACGGGAAATTATTAAAGAATGTCGACGAAGAAACGATACCCCGTTGTATATTATCGACGGCACTCTCTCTCCCGCGGATATATACGCTCGAGAGAAATGATCGCGCAAACACTTGATATATATATCGCCTAGAATTTCACGTTGCTTCGATTCGTGATAATCACGACGCAATTTCACAATACTAAATTGTCTGACATAATTGTAGGCACAATGCGCGCTCGCGAAGAATGAGTGACGTGTCGATTTCACGCTCTACATAAATCGTAACAAAAGTTTTACATCCGCGTGGGTTTGCTATCTCGCTATCAATCGAGCAGCCGAACTCGAGCATCGAGAACAGGTGCTCATCTTTCGACCTAGAATTTCAAGTACTACTTCAACTGCCGAGCAATATGCGGCCTGTGCATATCGATTTATCTAAAAGTGGAGCACTCGTATAGTAGCCCGGCATATAGACAGTCGCGAAAAAAAATGGGTATCATTGTGCCATAAAAAGGAAAAGTGTCAGGAGAGTAAATCGTAATTCTGTATGCAATAATCGGTTGTAAATTGCGGGAAAGATATGTCCGCCGAGATAAAAGCGCAATATTATATTTTCGGAGTTTAAAGTTTCTAGTTACGACTTTTCGAGGACTTGAGCTCCCTTTTCAGGACTTTTGATCCCGAGTCACCTCTTTGAATCCCTTTTTGAATAGATCCTGGGATGCAGGGAAAATTTTGTCGGCAATATCGACGACTTCATTTTGACGAGTCAGCACTTATTTGCAATTGCACCGACAGCTTTAGCTTGGTAACGTTATCACTCAATCAACCATTTTAGACGGAAACGGTAGAGCATCTATACGGAAACAGTGATTTTCTTAATTTAGATTATTTCCGTTTAATTAAAGTTTCATTACATTTTCATTTCTTCATAAATAATGCATGTCTCGATAGACAGCCCATCTCGATAACGGAGGCAGATCCGTGGTCCACGTGCGAGATGCATTACACATTCGTGACACCTTTTCAGTCATGCGAAAATTTAACTGCGTTATCTCGATGCAATCTGCTAGATTCGCCTACATATTTTCGGCATATTTTGTCATGTATATATTTCAATAAAAAGATGCCGACAGCGCACGCTGCACACTCCGACTTCAATAAGTTAGAAAATTACAAACGTATCGCAGAGAAATCGTTTGCAAAAATCATAAAGTGATTTTTTTTAAATCAAAGTTGTGCTTCGTGTTTCAGCGTCACATCCGTTGCTCATTTTTATTTATTATTAAGAGGGATATAACTGCGACGGATTTTGCACGACCGTCCTTTCTTTAATAAAGACCGGGCATACTTAACCGCCGTCGCGTCGTTTACAACTCACATATTCAGCAGCGGCGGTTATTTATACTTGCTCTAATGAAAAAAGCGATTCTCACCATACACGCCCACAGGATAATCAGCAATCTGATTTATTCAAGGAATCCTTTTTACACATTCGACGTTTTATCGAGAGGCCTTCGGACGCGGAATAAATGTGGCCGAAGAATCGCGCCGAAGTAACCGATAGCAGAAGATTAATACTGCTTAGCGAGAGATAAAAACTCAGGTCGTCTCACTTCGTTTTTTGTTACAGCGACTTCAACAGCCTGAACAAGGACGATGTGTACAGAAACAACGAGCTGGCTTTCAGAACGGCCGAGCAGCATCTTGGGATCCCTGCGCTCCTGGACGCCGAGGACATGGCGTCCTGCACGGTGCCCGATCGATTGTCCATTCTCACCTACCTCTCGCAATTTTACCGAACTTTCGGAGGTGAGTCCCGTCATGAGACTTTCTTTGTCGAGAGCGGGCTGGCTTTATTAAAGAAAGTAACGCTCGCATCGTGAATCGTCTCAGACGTCTTATTACGCGAAGAGTAAACATTCCCTAACTCTCGGAATGCGTTGAAAGATTTAATTAAATTCATTCCTCGATTCGAGTTTGCTCGCCGTTTGCTGCTATTGAATTCTCGAAACTGAAATAATTTAAGCATACCTAACATCAGCGGCTGCATTCGGCAGCTTCATATTTTTTTCAGAAGATATTTGAGTCTGACCCAAATAAGTACGTCGCGAATAGTCTGAGGAATACACGACGATTTTGGTGCTAGTTTTTGTTTTCAATCTCTGGCTATCGACCGCTTTTTTCATCTCTTTCCTAGTCTAGATGACTCTATCGACGAGATACAATCCCGTCGGAAAAAGTACATTACAGCCGAAGATTTTTTTTCTCGAAGAAGCGTTCTTACACTCGTAGTCGACCATCGCGGTCTTTTATATTATTCAACGCAAATTTTACGAAAAGTTATACAAACTTAATTTGCGTAATTCACTTTACCTTCGTCGCGAAAGATTGAGCTTCATATGACTTTTATTGAAACTATATTATAAAGACCCATACAATACATAAACGTTGAATCAACATCTCAAAAACATTTGCAATATTGCAAAATGTATATTCAGCGTTGAAAATATATTGTACAAACGTCTAATGTCCTCTGAATTACAATGTTTTGTAGACGTTGTAATTCATCATTCAGCTTTATTAATGATTATCCTCTGATTCCGATGCTTTCTTTTTGCTTATACTTGTATATGTCTTTATAGTGTTCAAAAATCTTGTAATGATATATTAACTGGCAAATATTAAAAACAATGCAACAATAATTAAAGATGTATGTCGCTTATGTCAAAATAACAGGATAAAGCTGAAATTTACAGAGATTGTGCACTTAGATATAATCCCAAAAACCTGTGTTAAATTTGCGATCGATTGTCCGACCCGTTTCTGAGATATTTGCTTTAAAACTTACAGAAATTGTATATATGTATATGTTACAGTTAAAACCCGAAATCCGTCAAAACCCGAATTTACTAGTAAATTCTAGTTTTAACTAAGCCCTTTCGGTAATTCGCGTTCTAACTGAAAGAATTTAGTTAAAACTAGAATTGACTGAATGCTTTTTTTAACTGAAATAATTTAGTAGAAACTAGAATTAACTGACCGCTTTAGTAAATTCGCGTTTTAACTAAAATAATTTAGTTAAAACTAGAATTGACTGATTGCTCTTAATGAATTCGCGTTCTAACGTGTCGCCGGCGCGCTTGTCAATTGTCTAAGGTGCCATTTCATGGTAGCGACGAGCGACGAGCGACGATCGACGAGTGACGTCGAGTGCGACGGAGTGACATGTTTTTCGTCGCATTTGTAGTTGGATTTTTCTAACTTCAGGCGACGTCTCTCACTTTGATTTTTGTCGCCGATTTTTTCATATTCAATATATTAAAAGAAAAGTGGTAAAATAGAAAAAAACCATGAAAATTTAGGGGTAAGTAATGAATGTAAGAAAAGTCGATAATAATTCAGTATATATAACCCTGAATAACATAAAAAATAATAAATATTTAATAAGTATTTTAACTAAATTTATAGATTATGTATTAATTTTTATTTATTTTCCTACAATAAAAACATACATATAATTAAAAATAAGATAATCTTAATTTCAAAACATGATATTATAAATAGAACTTTGTGCATAACTGCAAAACTATATGTTTATTTAGAATCAACAAGAAATACAGGAGGTGTACGTTTGCTCTGTATGCGAAACAATATTTAGAAGCTCAGAGATCTATAGCCATGGCTGTTTTAAAGGATATCCAGAAGTGTACAATTGATCAGAACCATTATGTATACCCTCAGTGTGGTAAGCGATATTATTCTCAGGCTATTGTTGTTAATGGTTTCTCGTGTAAAGTGATCGAAGGTTGTTCATTTACTTAAAATATCAATAATATTTTACAGATAATTTAATTTTTTGTTTTTCTAAGTAATCAAGAGACACGGTAGTGTCTCGCGCCAAGTATACGCGGAGCGAGACCGACCGTGTCTCTTTTACGCGACGCGACGGGTTGCGAGTACCCGAGATGTTGAGATCTCGATAACGAGTGAACGGATCAAGTTCTAAGTAGGCTTGATCGATAGTTGGGGTAAAAATAAGGGGGGTATCTCCTATATAATTTTCCGCTACGTGCCCTACGAGCGGAGATATTGCGACGCAAAGTCCAAATGTGAAAATTTTTTTATTAAGATACGTCGTCTACTCATCATTATATATATATATATATCACGTGATCAGAGAAAATGTCCCTTTCACTTTTTCGACACTGGCGGCGCAGGTATCGCCAGTTTCGATATCGCGCGCGTATTTCGAACGATCTAGTAGGTAAATTATTAAAGGTCGATAGACTTATCGGTCAGAAGGAAGATTTTTATTTAGCTAAATTTAAGTATATATATAATATATATTGATTCTTATGAATCAAGCTTGAATTCGATGTTTAGGTATCCCAGGTTGTCGATGACGAGATACAGATAGTGCGCTTCATAGTTTTCGGTGTCCAGGTGTAATAATACGTTGAATTCGATGTCTACGTGTTCCAGGTTGCCGATGACGAAGTCCACATAGTGCGCTTCGTAGTTTTCGGTGTCTATGTGTATTAATACCTTGAATTCGATGTCCACGTGTCCCAGGTTGCCGATGACGGGATCCAGATGGTGCGCTTCATAGTTTTCGGTGTCCAGGTGTAATCGTACGTTGAATGCGATGTCTAGGTGTCCCAGGTTGCCGATGACGATGTCTAGATAGTGAGCTCCGTAGTTTTCAATGTCCAGGTGTAATAATACGTTGAATGCGATGTCTAGGTGTCCCAGGTTGCCGATGACGATGTCTAGATAGTGAGCTCCGTAGTTATCGGTGTCTACGTGTATTAATACATTGAATTCGATTTCTAGGTGTCCCAGGTTGCTGATGACAAGGTCCACATAGTGCGCTTCGTAATTTTCGGTGTCCAGGTGTAAAAATACGTTGAATTCGATGTCTACGTGTTCCAGGTTGCCGATGACGAAGTCCACATAGTGCGCTCCGTAGGTTTTGGTGTCTACGTGTATTAATACCTTGAATTCGATGTCCACGTGTCCCAGGTTGCCGATGACGGGATTCAGATAGTGCGCTTCATAGTTTTCGGTGTCCAGGTGTAATAATACGTTGAATTCGATGTCTAGGTGTTCCAGGTTGCCGATGACGAGGTCCACATAGTGCGCTCCGTAGTTTTCGGTGTTTACGTGTATTAATACTTTGAATTCGATGTCCACGTGTCCCAGGTTGCCGATGATGGGATCCAGATAGTGCGCTTCATAGTTTTCGGTGTCCGGGTGTAATCGTACGTTGAATGCGATGTTAAGGTGTCCCAGGTAAATTTGAGGTATTAATACACGTAGACACCGAAAACTACGGAGCGCACTATGTGGATCTCGTCATCGGCAACGTGGGACACCTAGACATCAAATTCAACGTATTATTACACCTGGACACCGAAAACTATAGAGCGCACTATTTGTAACCCGTTATCGGCAACCTTGGATACCTAGACATCGAATTCAAGCTTAATTCATAAGAATCGACTTAAAAATTCCCTAGCGGCAAAACTAAAATTATGTCATAACATAATAGAAATTCGTTGAAATAAAATTATGTCTAGACTTAATAAAAACTGGACAAATTAAAATTATGTTTAGACATAATAAAAATTGGATGAATTAAAATTAAGTCTTGACATAATAAAAATAGGATGCATTAAAATTATGTCTGACATAAAAATAATTCCGCATTTTTATTATGTGCATACACATAATTTTAATTCATACAATTTTTATTATGTGTACACATAATTTGTTTTTGAATGAATGTAAAACGTATTTGTTACAATATCTATCCATTGTTGAAAATCGATATGCGCGACCAAAGCTCTTGTATATCATTAATTATGTTATTATTTATTATATATATTTCTATCCATATATTTTCAGTATTATTATTGTTACACTAGAAAAATTATTAGCATTTAGGATACAAATCTTTTTCCGTTAGTTTGTAAGTTTCATGATTAAAAAGATCATGTCGTATTATTAACATATACCTAAGATTTATAAAATCGTTATTAATTTTATTATATATTTCAATTGCGCGAATCTTAAATATGTTTTGTAAAAATTATGCATAATATTCCTATGCAAGGATACTTGTTTAAATATTTCTTCCTATTGCATTTAAGTATATAGAAAAATATACAATTTTTATGTGTTTGCACTTTATATTTAATGAGCAGGCAATTAAATATACATATATGATTCAATTTGCACTACGTTTACATGACACCGTTAATCGGGTTTTATAACATCGGTAGTTGTCAGGAAGACCAATCGTAATCATTCTTCAGAAGAATGGAATAGTTGTGATTGACTGGCTTAAGAACTACCGATGTTATAAAACCCGATCAACAGTGCCATGTAAACGTAGTCTATGTCTCTTTATAGACTCACATAGTTATATACTTTTAAATCTTTTTCTTTTCTAAAATTCAATCAATTGAATAGCATAAACTACGTTATCATATTATATATTTTTGGTACGTAGTGTGCAAATGTATTTTGAAATGAAGATTATATATTTTCTATACTGAATTATTTACACACACGTGCGGTTTCAGAGAATCATTTTTCGCCAACTCAAATATGTTCCTACTCAACTGTCAAAATATGAAAGATAATTTTATCTAGTTGTGACATTCGCTTGAATTCCCGAAATAATTTTCAAGGATGTGAGTACGAATATGTATATCGTATTATTTAATATTTATAATTAATAGAAAATTATAAACGATGCGTTATGTATGAGAAATTTGACAGAATTGTTTTTATCAAATAGAATTAATTTGCGACTAGTTGAAGGAAATAAAAGAATAAACAAATCAGGTAAGTTTCAGACACGTGTTACAGGTGTCCATCTGTAATTATCAAAAACATCGATACCTGTAGATATCGGTACATATACAATTGCGAACAACACTCAGTAAGACACGCGAATAAAAATAAATAAAAAAATTTTACAGTTAACGACTTATTAACATTAATCATGCTATATTGCGATTATGTTTTATGTTGAAATTGAAAAATATATACAAGGTGTACAACTAAAAGGGTTACAGATTATTATTTTTAAAAAACTAAGCAAAATATTAAATTGTTGTTTTCTTTAGAAATAATAGTCCGTAACACTTTCAGCTTCATACCTTGTATATACTGTTTATAAGATTATAAGATATATTGTTTATAAGATTAAGATGCGTAACACACTACAAAAAGGCGTGATATCCGTACAAAACTACCTTTTTTAAAAAAAAAGGTAAAAAAGGCGCCAAGTACACGCATAGTAGTGTATATGTTGTTACCTCGAAAAAAGAGAAAGTGGTAGTATTATACCTCGAAAAAATATAAGTAACAAGTAGTAGACATAATCTTTATATCTCGAAAAATTTCGAAAAAAATCTAAGCAGTAGTATGTTTATGTCCGAAAAATTATAACCCAAGTGATACACATCACAAAATTATGTTACCTTATCAAAAAGAAGAGTCGCGCTTCAAGTGATCTATTACAATTACAAAAAAGAAATGATATTTCTTTAAATTACAGCGCCAATTACAGAGAGAACATATATATTGCCTCAAAAAATAATTGTTGCACTACCTACTTTGAAAAATATTTACATTGTGTCAATTAGAAAAGAATGTATGATAACAATTTTATAAGATTAAAAAATTTTATTTAAATTTCACAAGGGAATACAAGGTATTTAAATACAAAGTTTACATGTGTATTTTTTAGTGGTCACAAAGAATTACAGAGGTAACAGTACAAAATAAAAATATTTTATTAAAATATCCAACGAGGGATGTCTTTTATCGCAAAATATATACGGCTCATAGAGCTTTACAATCTGTACATACTGTTTGTAAGATAAAGATATACTGTTTCTATCAGATGCGTAACACTACAAAATGCATGATATCAGTACAAAATTACCTTTTTCAAAAAGGTAAAAAAAAGGCGCCAAGTACACGCGTAGTTGTTACCTCGAAAAAAAACCAAATGGTAGTATCATTAATTTTAAATTTAAAAATATTTTAATAAAACCCAAATGGTACGTAATATATCTTTGTACATCGAAAAAACTCAAAAGTGGGTAGGTAGTATCTTTATTTTCACAAAATTATATTACCTAACTTAACTCAAGTGACATGTATTTCAATAAAAAAGATGTGAAATCTTTATTTTCTTCTTCACAAAATTATATTACCTAACTTAACTCAAGTGACATGTATTTCAAAAAAAGATGTGAAATCTTTAAATTAAATTGCGCCAATTGTTAAAAAAATATGTATATTGCTTTGAAAGATAATTGTTATGCAACTATACTTTAAAGAAATAAAACCCAAGTGGTATCTTCGTATTTCTATTCAAGGGTCTTCCTATTCTAAACCAAGTGATAATAGCTTCTTAATTCCTCTTTAACAAATTTTTAATATTACAAAGAATCATTTTAATTACAAAAAATTAAAGAAGTAACGGTACAAAATAAAAATATTTAAAACAAAATAAATAAATTTTTCTTGTAAAAAAACTTGGCGCTGCTAGACTTTGAAATTTAAACATTAAAATTTAAACATTAGTACTGAGATTTTTAATTGAATAAAAAATAATAAACATAATTTAGGGAAGAATGCGACAGGAGTAAAAATGCAGCGCCAAGTTTTTTTACAAGAAAAATTTATTTATTTTGTTTTAAATATTTTTATTTTGTACCGTTACTTCTTTAATTTTTTGTAATTAAAATGATTCTTTGTAATATTAAAAATTTGTTAAAGAGGAATTAAGAAGCTATTATCACTTGGTTTAGAATAGGAAGACCCTTGAATAGAAATACGAAGATACCACTTGGGTTTTATTTCTTTAAAGTATAGTTGCATAACAATTATCTTTCAAAGCAATATACATATTTTTTTAACAATTGGCGCAATTTAATTTAAAGATTTCACATCTTTTTTTGAAATACATGTCACTTGAGTTAAGTTAGGTAATATAATTTTGTGAAAAAGAAAATAAAGATTTCACATCTTTTTTATTGAAATACATGTCACTTGAGTTAAGTTAGGTAATATAATTTTGTGAAAATAAAGATACTACCTACCCACTTTTGAGTTTTTTCGATGTACAAAGATATATTACGTACCATTTGGGTTTTATTAAAATATTTTTAAATTTAAAATTAATGATACTACCATTTGGTTTTTTTTCGAGGTAACAACTACGCGTGTACTTGGCGCCTTTTTTTTACCTTTTTGAAATATGTATTACATAACTGATTGATTTCTTGTAAGAAGGTTATGTCTCTTTTCCTGTATTCTCTTTCTAATTGATTTGTTGAAAAAGGCTAGAAAGTTTTTACTGTAAACATATATTTGATGGTTAACATAATTTTTAATATGTTTCTAGAGGATCGAACCATTGTCAGGCGAAGTGAGGTTAATGGCAATGAACAAATCGTCACAGAACCATTAACTTCAACAGGTTCATTAGATACATTAGATAGTCAGATACAAAATTTAAATATAGAAGAACAACTGATTCTCCTCATTCAAGAAAGAGAGCCTCTGTGGAATTTAAGAAGTCCTCTTGTGTGAAAATCGGAGCAAAGAAAATAAAGAAAAACTGTGGGAAGAAGTTGCTGCTGCCATTGGATCAGGTTACACTGTAATTGGTTTAAAAAAAAATGGAAAAATCTGTGTGATTCATACAGAAGATTTGTAAATTCCAAGAAAGGTGCAAGTGGTTCAGCAGCTAAAAAGAAGAAAAAATGGATGTATAGTGACATCATGTCTTTTATGAGCGATATGAATCTTCAGAACAAACTTACAGATTCAAATATAATTTCTAATACAATAATGTCAGACAGTAATGACTCCACAATGAGTCACATTCCACCAGAGGTATTGTCCGATGATGAGACTGCTTTATCTGTGCCATCTGCTTCTGTGCCACGTACACGCAAAAATACCAAAAACTCACAATCAGATATGGAGATAGCTGATAAGGTGGTGCAAGCTATCACAAATAGTACTCCTACGAATATCTTCTTTCCAGATATACCAGCTCCACCTTCAACAAGAACTCCGGAATCATCAGATGATGCTTTTGGAACGTTTATTCAATGCTCCCTTACAGAAATTAAAGATGAACGTGATCGAACAAAGGTTAAGAGAGCTTTGATGAACACATTGTTCACAGAATTAGAAAAAATAGCAGAGCGCAGCTAATGTATGTCTACATAGTAGTTAATGTATTTTAAGATTTCGTAGCTAAAGTTTTATATTTTTATATAAGCAGTAATAATTTTGTTTCATTTTTGTAATTTGTTATTTTTCCCTTGGGGAAAATAATTTCATTATAAAGTAATTATCATTATTCTTGTTTCACGAACTAATTAATAAAAATTGACAGAATTTTGCTTCGTGTGACGACCTAGGTTTGGGTTATTTTTCATATTTCAATAAGGAATTCAAATTGGTAAATTTTATGATATAAGACTATGTATTATGTTTCATAAATGTACATGTATAATTTGCCATTTTTCATCGGCGGAGATTAATATTACAAACTGAAAGCAAAAGAATTCTTATAATAAATTTATTTTACTTTCTAAATTGCATCTATTCTTTAGCAGTGTATACCAGTAGTGTTATGCTAGTAAAACTTAGTACACAGTTTCAAATAATATTGATAAACATTGTTTGCGTTAAAATTTACCCGAAAATTTTTGAATGAATATTGTATATGATAAGCACATTTTATAACTAAATTTTTTTCAAGTAAGATTCAAAATTCAGAATATAAAAGTAGTTTATATAATTTTTTTATATCTTTACATCCTGATTAGAAGGCAATATGTCCGGTTTAACACGATGTCCGGTGCTTCCGATGTTAAATCCTCGAAGACCTACAAATTGATAGATCGATTTTATGTCTAAACTCATGTATTTAACTAATAAATATATTATAAAATAAATTGTAAAAATTTACAGTTTACAAATTATCGTATTGCCAATTCACGGCTCCTTCATTGTTGAAGTAAGAAGTAAACTCCTCTCTGATTTGAATGGCTGTATGAGTAGCATTGTTTGATCCCATTCGGTTGATATCTACTAATCTTCCGTGTCTTTCATTTCTCTGAGTACTGTTAGCAATTGGACCATAACAATATGCTTCATCGAGCAGCTCTTCTGAAATGTACGGCACTTTTAGGCAATTGTCTAAATCATGTCGTCGCAACCAGTTGTGAAGAACCACAGCAGCTTTAACTATTTTTGTAACGTTGGAATCACTAGTTATTATGGCTTTTCTAAAAATACGCCATTTAGCAACTAAAATACCAAAAGTATTTTCAATTACTCGTCTAGCACGACTAAGACGATAATTAAAAATACGTTTTGGCAATTCCGCTGATTGCTTTCCAGGATAAGGACGAAGGAGATAGTTTTTTAAAGGAAAAGCTTCATCGCCAACTATGCAATAAGGTAGAGGCGTTGTTCTCACATCACTTATGGGCGTTGAATCTGGAATATTCATTTTGTTCTCTTCCAATTTTTGTCCTAGCAATGAATCTTTAAAGATTCCACCATCACTTCTCCTTCCGTACGCTCCAATATCAATAAAAGTAAATATGTAATTGGCATCACACATTGCCAATAAAACAAGGCTGTGACTATTTTTATAGTTAAAATACATTGAGCCAGCGTTATTTGGGCACTGAAAATTATTATTTATTATAATTTATTATTAATTATTATTTATTATTAATTATTATTTATTATTTATTATTATTTATTATTATTTATTATTATTTATTATTATTTATTATTATTTATTATTATTTATTATTATTTATCATTAACATATTCACATAAATCGTAACGCAATATATATAATACAATTAAATAATGTTTATACTTGAATAATAATATGCTTCCCATCGATGGCTCCTATGCAATGTGGAAAATTCCACTTTTCTTTAAAATCTTCTTCTATAGAAAGCCACTGTTCTCTTTTTAATTCAGCAGGCATACATAACGGCTGAAGTTTCTTCCACAAAGCAACACATGTTTCATTTATGATATTGCTTGCTGTTGTTACACCAACTAAGTACTGGTAATGCATTGAAGTTATGGAATCTCCAGAGGCCAAAAATCTGAGCAAAAAACGTGTAATTAACACATTAACTTAATACAGAAAATTAATTTGTATAGCAATTTAATATCATAAATTTACATTTAAACAACATTTGATATATAATAATATGCAATACCTCAAAGTTAAAGCTAATCTCTGTGCAGGTGATATGGGTTTTCTGATGCAGTTCTGCTTTATTAAATCCTCTCCAACTAAAGTTAGCAGTTCTTCCATTTTTGTTGAGTTCATCCTGAAGTAATTGTAAAATCCTAAATTTTCTAAGCGAAGTGATGGCAGTATTGCCTCAAAAAAGCCATGTTGTTCCCGTTGAGAGCAGATTGGTGACACCCAAAAGCGTTTCTTTGAGTAACTTCTCTCTTTTTTTTTTTTTTTCAAAATGTACTCTGCCACATGTGCTAATTTTCGTTTGTGTGCATTGTTACATTGTTGCGCAATTATTTGAGCACATTGAAATTGATAATTTAAGTATTGCGTGTACCATATTACGTGTCTCTTCCAAGCATCATACTCATCTAACATGTTTTCTTTAAAGCTACAATTGAACAATTGAACAATTAAACAATTGTACATAACACAAAGTATAGTTAATTTTACACACTCACAATTTAAAACAAAACGAAGTAGTTCTTCTTCTTCTTATTTTATGGCACTCGATTCCCTTATCGGGTTTGATACTGCCAAGCGTTCTGATGTAGATTCTAACTTTTTAAATATTATTAAGTGAATCAAATGTGGGAGAACAAAAACGATTGATTGCCTCCGCAACCTTAAAAAATTTTCTTTATGACGAAACACGATAAAAACACGTTTGCTATCAATTTGAGACTAAGAGACGTCAACGGTTTATTTCACAATACATACTCCAACATACACTGAACAGCTGTCACTCATCGTCACTCGTCGCTCGTCCGGCTTGTCGCTCGTCGCTCGTCGCTCGTCGCTCGTCGCTCGTCGCTCGTCGCTCGTCGCTCGTCGCTCGTCGCTCGTCGCTCGTCGCTCGTCGCTCGTCGCTTGTCGCTCGTCGCTCGTCGCTACCATGAAAAGGTTACGTGCAGTCGTGCAAATCAGTACAGTTGTGGACGGTGCTGATCGTTCACAACGCGACGTGTGCATTTGAGAAAGGTCCACGACGCGTTGTGGACGGTGCTGATCATCCACAACGCGATCGCGATGTATGCATTTGAGAAACGTCCACGACGCGTTCTGCATAACTTGCATGTACTGTAAGTTATAAAGCGAGGTCTACGCTGCCTACTGACGGAGGAGAGTGCGGGAGGGGGGCCGAAAGCCCCCCCTTGCACCCCCCCGCGCGCGCGCGCGCGCGCGCGTGTGTGTGTGTGTGTGTGTGTGTGTGTGTGTGTGTGCGCGCGTGAGTAACGCCCTTTAAAAGTATTTAAGTGTTTAAAGAGCGTCAACTAACCTACGTAAGTTAGTGACGCGCTTTAAACAGTTAAATACTTTTAAAGCGCGTCACTAACTATGGGTTAATTGACGCGCTTTAAACACTTAAATACTTTTAAAGCGCGTCACTCACACACACACACACACACGCGGGGGGTGCAAGGGGGGGCCTTTGGCCCCCTTCCCGCACCTACCTCCGCCGATAGGCAGCGTGGACCTCGCTTTATAACTTAAGGAGGTTCGATGGCTTCATCGGGGGGAGTAGTGGGACGCGGGGGTTCTGGCAACAGTGCACTAGCATTTGAAGTAGTGGGAGAGAAGGGGATTGCTCTGATTGGTCGCCGCGCGTATGGTGCGTGCTGCTGTTCACGTCGTTCACGACCGTGGCAGTCTAGCAGACGAAAAATCAAGCAATTTATGCTTTAATAATTAATTTTTCTACGAAATGTGCGGTAACCTTCCCCTTTCTTTAGCTCATTTATTTGTAAATTATTAAGTTACATGTGTATATTTTTCTTTCCTTATCATTTGCATTTTTTCTTGCACTTATTTCATTCTAAAGGTATGCAATATATGTCATTTTCCATAAAAACTATAAGAACCTATGTTAAAAATGCAGCCAGTTTCATGCAATTTTAATATGTTGTTCTGGAATGCAAAATAGAATTATGTGAATTTTTTGGGAATTTTTTACCGTCCCGTTTTAAAATAAATCTACTACTAAAATTGTACTTTTTAGGTTTTTGAGGTAGATTTTTTTCAAAACGGGACGGTGAAAAATTCCCAAAAAATTCACATAATTCTATTTTGCATTGCAGAACAACATATTAAAATTTCATGAAATTCTCTGCATTTTGGTGTAGCCATCGAACCACCTTAAGGACGTTCTCCGGTGGCAGTTGTGCTCAATTCAGACGCACGGAGTAATGATATGGTTGACAACTATACTTCCGTGCGCAAAAGTCTAAAACTCGTCTAGCCGCGCAGCTTTACTCGATCTGGCAACACTGCTCTCGAGGCAGGTGCATGTTTATTTCGTGCCGCGTTTCATAGGTTAGAAAATCGTCAAAAAATAGGCACCACGTCACATAATAATCGTTTAAAAAATGGTAGATTTGTTAAAAACAAATTGGCAAAAAGGAATAGAAAAGCTGTGCAATGTATGTCTGAATCCAAGAAAAAGTGCGTGGCGGAAATTGTCAAAGAGAGATAAGATCTTGACGTACTCTACTTAACTTATATGTCGCAGCGGTAGCAACATTGTCAAGTCTCGCAGTGATCTCTCCCTCTCCCTGCCTCCGAGCAGACGAAAATTATGTCCGATAGTGTTCTTTAGACAACTATTTCTCAAAAATAAATACCGCTTGCTATATCGAGCTTTATTGTCACACGTTACTAATAATATGAGGCATCTTATACTATTTTTTCAAAAAAATTCTAAGAAAACTGTACTTATTATTCATTAAAATGTCCGTGTCGAGAGAGCTCAACATAGGCATCCCGTGTTAAAAATCGGAACTTTGAAGCTGAATATCTCAAATTTTAGTACCGCAAGAGGCATTGAATAAAACGCCTACGTATAAAACGCGTTTAATTAAACATATATTGAAAGTTTAAGAAAATTTCTAAGAAAACGATTTTGCCGGTGAACGTCCTTAAAGTACATGCAAGTTATGCAGAACGCGTCGTGGACGTTTCTCAAATGCACACATTGCGTTGTGGATGTTTTTTTCGCTCACTGAGCGATTTCGGTGTTTGAGCGTAACACATGTATGTATTGGGAACGGTCATGATGACGTCAGCTGGCCAATATAGCGGCCATCGGCCACTACGTCAACACGTGTGCTCACGCATTTTTGTCGTTATAAGATAAAGAAAGTATAAATCAGTGTAAAGTGAAAGTGAATCATGTTTCTAACATTGTTAGAAATCTGCAGATATGCAGACTCATCAACTCTGTCGTCTCGAAATATCGTGGAAGGAGAGAAATTATTACAAGCTGGACATATCGTATCTTGTGGTCGTTTACCGCAAACCAAAGATGGAATGATACAATTTATGGCAATATGTTTGCAAACATCTAGCTTGAAAAGCGGAATTCCTTACAAAATTGAAGGAAGCATCTCAACTATTGGAGAAATTGTTAAAATGTGCTGCTCCTGCAAAGCAGGAAACAGCGGACGATGTAAACATGCAGCACTCATGTTTTGTCAAAGGTATGAATTTTTTTTTATGTAAGTTGAATAATTTCTTAAATTGCATGCGAATTGACAGTTACATATGCGATAAACTGATTATATTTTAAAACTTTCTGTTCATTGAGGTTAGAAAAAATATTAGTTGTCAAAGTCATAAGTATATATACTTATATATACGTATATATACATACTATAAACTTTACTTACACTACATGTATATCATACAAAAGCTTATTATTATAAAAAATTATAAAATTCAACTTACATAAAAAACATACATACGGTACCTTTGACAAAACATGAGTGCGCTGCAATACATGTTTACATCATCCGCTGTTTCCTGCTTTGCAGGAGCAGCACATTTTAACGATATTTCCATTCGTTGAGATGCTTTCTTCAATTTTGTGAGGAATTAAGTTTTTCAAGCTAGATGTTTGCAAACATCTTGCAATTAATTGTATTATTCCACAAGATACGATATGTCCAGCTTGTAATAATTTCTCTCCTTCCACGATATTTCGAGACAACAGAGTTGAGTCTGCATATCTGCAGATTTCTAACAATGAATGTTAGAAACATGATTCACTTTCACTTTACACTGACTTATGCTTTCTTTATCTTTATATTGACAAAAATGCGTGAGCACACGTGTTGACGTGGTGGCCGATTGCCGCCATATTGGCCAGTTGACGTCATCATGACCGTTCTCAATAGCATTCCCGATTAAGGGATTTCGCGTTTTGACTGTAAGAAAAACACGTTAGACCGCGAATTTACTAAAGCAGTCGGTTAATTCTAGTTTTAACTAAATTTTTTCAGTTAGAACGCGAATATACTAAAGCACTCGGTCAATTCTAGTTTTGACTAAATTATTTCAATTAGAACGCGAATTGCCAAGCTGGCTTAGTTAAAACTAGAATTTACCAGTAAATTTGGGTTTTGACGGATTTCGGGTTTTAACTGTAACATATATATATATATATATATATATATATAGGTCCGGAAGTATGTTCCGGGACGTTTATTTTTTACATCGATATATTCCGGGACATTTGGCAGTTTCCAGGACTGTCCTGGAAAAAATTCATGTCTTACGGCAATTTTCGGGACAGTTTTTTGAATCTGATTACATATATATGCGTTATATTCCAGGACTGTACATTTCAAAAAACGTAAATAGTCCCGGAACATACCTCTGGACCTACATATATATATGGGGCATTTTCTGTCAACCGGACACCCCCCTCTGCCTAAAATTTGTGTCGACCGATTGAGGTCAATGAGGGCTCAAATTGTAGGTATAATAATATGTATATAGTTTCTTGTACCGTGTGGCCTTTTTGAGAATTCAAGATGGCTATCAAGGTGTCACGATGATAATCGGAGAAAACAAGAAAAAAATCAGTAAACGACTTTTCGTATGCCACACGATTAATCAAAGAAGCTCTAAAACTATTGATGGGATGGTTTTTGAGGTCGTTGATTACGAAACTGAAGTAAAAATTCTAAAATTCAAGATGGCGGATCAAATATGGCGACCAAAACCGCAACGGCATCTTCCTATGTTCCGTAAGGCTGCTCGAATGGGCACTGGTTACGAATCTGCTATCAAAATTGAAAATTCAAGCAATTTCCGACCAGTTAAAGTAAGACTAAGCGTTGTCCGACCAGTTAAGGCAAGACTGAGGGACGGTCCAGCCGGTTGAGGCGAGACCAAACGTTGTCCGACCAGTTAAGGCAAGACTAGGGGACTGGATAAAGAATTTTACTTTATATACCCCAAGGAGCCTTAATGGGCGTTTTGAAGGGACGTACCCAACCATAACCTCCAATTCATCCACTACCTTACTGTTTCCTCTTTTTGGACCGACGGTTTAACGTCTTTTCCGAAAGACGGAGCCCAGTTTTCTCCGCATCTTGCACGGAGGGGCGCGGTTTTGTCGGAAATAAACTTTTCCATGATTCATGGCTCTAGTGGACTCGAACCTGGTTCCTCAGATTACGAGTCTGGCGCTCTACCACTAGACCACACCGCCGCTCTAAGACTAGGGGACTGTTTAGCCGGATTCACACCAAAAACAGGTGACCGCTTCACTAAGCGGTCTTAATTTTCAGAATGTTCACTTTTACTCCATCTGCAGCATTCGAAAATCTTATGATGACCTCTTGCTGTTGCGATATTAGAAAAGCATGGTTTTTGAGGATCTCTGGAACGGGTAATGCCGATTCAAATCTTTTATTCAGCTTCCTAGTCATTTGCATTATGCTGAACTTGACTGAAACTGAAAACTGATTTTTTTCTTGTTTTCTCCGATTATCATCGTGACACCTTGATAGCCATCTTGAATTCTCAAAAAGGCCACACGGTACAAGAAACTACATATCATTACCTACAATTTGAGCCCTCATTGACCTCAATCGGTCGACACAAATTTTGGGCAGAGGGGGGTGTCCGATTGACAGAGAATGCCCCATATATATATATATATAGTATAATTTTGTTTTCTTGATTAAACAGTGTAGAGCTAATCTCAGAAATTATTCATAAACAACATATCATTGGGGCAGAAAAAGCGTAAAAATCGCAATTTTGTCCCATTTTTGTACTTGATATTGTTTAAATAAATCATTAAAAATTTGAAAAAAATATATAACCAGAAAATCTTAAAAAACCGTAATTGCAATTCTCGATGTCATAGAAGTGTACCATAAAAATTTTATTCATTTTTACCGTACATGAGCAGAGATACATATTATGATATTTACATGGGAAGTATATCTAAACCTAAACATAAAGAATTAATGTAGAAGAATCAACACATAAATTCAACGTTGAAAAGATATTTACACTTCAATATTCAACATTGCAACGTCTCAACTTTTGTTTCAACTTTTTGTGCTGTATGGGAGAGCCAGTAAATTCGATTTTACTTTATACGCACGATTACAAATTTCCTCGGGGCAAGCGATGTTTCGCATCGATTCTCTAACTATGACATCTGTGATTCCGAGAAGCGCGGGCTGCGAAAAAAGCGTTCTATCGGCACACACATCACGTTCGTTTTCAGGTTGAAATCAGGCGAGTCCGATCGACAGACGTGACGTTCGAAACGTCGCAACGCATTAATGTCTCGCATGCTCGACACGATTGCGCAGCCCGTTACCAAATGGGCCAAATAGGCCGCGCCGATTGCTCTCGTGTCAGCGATTGGTTTCTAGCTTTCTCCTCTTCGCGGAGCGGACCGGCGTATCTCTCGCACAATTGTCCCCTTCGATTAATATCATGCACACACGTGACGTCTGTCGCGGAAGTTGCGCTATATAAGGTTGGTATCTGCCTCGACAACGCGAATCTCGGGACGCGAAGTACAGAAATTCGTTTAAAATTAATTTTTTTTTCTCGATCAACGATTTTACGACGTAAACGTGATATTTTGATGAAATTTCTTTCGTCTCCTTTAAGTCACGACGCAACGAGTATCGCGGCTTTTGATCTCCTCGCACTCCTCGTGAGCGACAACGCGACGCAGAGCGGCCGGCGCGCCGGCGTCTCGTAAAAAGCAAAGGAAACTTCTGACGACGTTTAAGTCGTCGTATTTATCGGTCCCACTGGAGCTCTGATTATCAGATGCGCAATTAGCCCGGCTGTCCGATTGCGGGCTGGCTTTGAAAATTTGAGTAGCCACTTGTTGAGCCGCCGCAAGATTTGCATTCCTTTTTCCGCGGCTTTTTCGCCGTTCCTATCTCGATCGAAAAATAGCTGCCACTAACGGCATCGACCTTTTACGTTATCGTTTACAACTACTTGTTGAACGAACATTATTGCGTCGTCCTCGCTATTGTTATGATTTTCGTTCGGCTTTACGGTGACAAACGAGTCAAATTCGCCTCGCGAATTATACGCGACGAGTATGCCTGTCAGGCAGGATTTCATTTTTTCAGCGTGTAAATGTCTTTGGTTTATTAGATGCCGTGTAATTATTGAAAGGATCGAATTTATCTCATTCCACGAGAGAACGATGCTCATTAAGAGTTTCTTATGGTGGGTACTCACTAGCGAAAACGAACGCCGAACGAACAGCGAATCGTGCATTTGTATACCATGTGTGCTTAGCACGAATGAGATACAAATGCACAATTCGCTGTTCATTCGGCGTTCGTTTTCGCTAGTGAGTACCCACCATAAGAAACTCTTAATGAGCATCGTTCCCTTAAAAAACGAATTAGCGATTCGATTCTCTCTTCATTTATTAAAGCGCTGTCCGCGATACGTAAAACGCCTGAAACTTTCGAAAGCTAAACTTTAACGGTAAATTTGAAGGATATATGTATAAGTATTTCATGTATCGCGATCCTTTTTCCTCGTCGACCTGCGTCAAGAAGATTGGCGTGAATTATTCGATTTCCAGCTGCCGGCTTCGCGCTCGCTCGCTTTGAAACCCGGCGGCGTTTCATTACGCAAAGTGTCGATGTTATAACGTGCTTCTCGCGTCGTGATCTCTAATCTTTTTTTTCCACTATCCCTTTCTCCCTGCTCCGCAATCGCGAGAACAGGAAAGCGCGCGATTTGCCGAGGATATCATTTGTGCTTATTGAGCTCTACGCGTCGCTAGAGACAAGATATCCGGCGGTAATGCCGTAATCTATTTAAAAAAAGTCCATCTTTTTCCCCAGCTTCTAATCTCACGGAATTCCAGTCTCCCGCAGATTAACCGTACCGTTAACCTTTGAAAGACGGTTAATCCTGATCGGATAGGAAGACCGTTGCATTGTATAATAAATGCCCGCCCGGCTGCGAATTAACGTGAAAACACCGTTTCCTGAAATCACTACCTGCAACGAGGAAATTACCACATTGCTCGGTAGTCGACGTCCTGCTCGCTTTATAGCTACATTAGTGCTGGTCTACAACCTTGCTTTAAAGGATATTTAAGCTCTAAGCCGTAAGAAATTGACCAATCACAATAGAATTTGAGGAGAATATTCAACTGTGATTGGTCAATTTCTTACGGCTTAGAGCTCAAATATCCTTTAAAGAAAGGTTGTAGACCAGCACTTAGGCCCCGCGCTCTCGCGGTCGGAATTAGACTTGGCGCTTCTCTCGGGCGGACGGACGATAGTTAGCGGAAGGTGGAGGTACACTTATCAAATCTTGTTACTACAGAGGATACTCTGTGAGCGACTCTGTACTTAGAACGCGTCGCGCTCAGCAGTATCGCGCCGGTAATAAAACGAAAGAATATAGAAACTGAGATAAATAAGCTTCCTCGAGCGAAGCCTGATTATTATAAATGCATTTCGCATTCCCGTCTCTTATAGGTACATTGGAAGGACGGCTACGCGGAAATGTGTCACGTGAATTTACACGTTGGATCACGCAGGTTGATCGGCGCATCGACATAAATAAGCGCGTTTATACAAACGCGCCGAGTTGGACTTTTCTTCGTACCGCCTTGCAAAAAAAGTCAATATTGTCTTTCAAACAGAAACATATTTCCGCTACTCGTCGGCCACAATAGCGGTACTTTTAGCGCTCCGTGCATAAATATTCACCCTACGAAGGAAACTTCTACGAGACCTTCCATAAATTACGTCGGCACAATTCATCGAGACAATTGAAACAAAACAGCTACCTTCTTTTCAAACTTTTCGTTAAATAAGCAACTTTTTGTGCTCCAATGTTCTCTCGTAATTTAACTCATGTTTCCTATTAAAAGTTATTATTTTAATATATAGAAACAAAACAATTGTTAATAATAGAGGATTGAAGAAAATTTTTTAACGTTTTGTCTCAGGATCTTCGCCCAGCCGTCTGGCGACGAACAGAACGACCGAAACTGCTGACGAGAGGATCGCCCCTGTTCCGGAATCTCCTAAACAAAAGGTACACCATGATTATGATTACAACACGATCAATCAGTCGGTCGATCGATCGATTGAGGCAGACACGCTTCTCGTAACTTTCTTTTGCCCGGCTTTCTCCTTCAATGAACGACATTGTGTAATTTTTATACGTATAGCAGTTTCGTACGTATCGCGGGCTTGGAAGTTCCCTCAAGCTTTTCTAGAGTAGAGAATCGTCGCGCGTCGTAACACGTTGAGTACTCCTCGTTAACTTACGCAATCGCGAGTCACATTTGCCATACGAGATAGCTATTCTTGTAAATCTTTTTATTCTGTTGCGCGTTTTATCTTTCGCAACAAATGGGATATCGTGAATTAGCAATGACCGTTGGACTTTGTGAGCCACATGTTTACGTGACTTCGACGCCACTCAATGTGTTAATAATCATCATCTTCCCTCTTTCTTCTTTTTTCTAATTTCTCTCTCTCTTTCTCTCTTTCTCTCTCTTTCTAACCACGTATTCATTGCGAGACCAGTCGACCCACTTCGCCGTTTATCTTCGGGCGTGCATTTTAGCGGCTTCGAAAAAAAAATGTAATTCGGATTTTCCCCATGCTAGATCGCAGCCGAGAGTCTTGAGGAGAGACTTCGAGCGGTGTATCGCTTGTTCATGCGCCGTTTACCTTGACACCGGCGTCATTCCGCGTTGCAACAACAGCCAACAACAAATGCCATCGCCGTTGCGCTTGCGTAATCACGCGCGCATTATCGACACACGCGCGAGTGTCCCCCTTTTCTACCTTTATACACACACATACACACACATTCGCCCTTTTTCCATTATCATCTCGCTTGATGATTGGTCGAACATGAAAGCGGGAAGAGATAGGTCTGACGCTCGTCCACACGATCGCACACACATAGTGACACACGCGCACGCTAAATAGACGAGATCGATTATATTTTTGTGTCGACTACATTTCAGGATCCATCAGTTTTATATGTTCGAGAAAATTGCTAGCGATAGATGGACATAGTGTTATGCAATGCGCAACTATGCTGTTTGCCTTACGTGAAAATACTTTGCACTCTCGGTGGCTTGTGCCTTCTGCAAATGATTAATTGCGACCGCTCGTCGATGTTTCAAAAATGTGTTAGTTTTATATGTATTCAAAGCTTGTTCTTGTGCAAGTACGAAAGTTTGTGATGTATCTACTTCGTTTGTCATCTATCACCTTTCGTGAAACGAAACTTTTCGCGCGGCATCCTTTTTTCCAGGCTTTCGTGCGACGAGAGTCGCAAAGTCGAACCGTCGCGGTCTCGTGACTGGCCTGCGAACTCTTCTGCATAGAAAACGACTCGGGAGACCCGCCGAAGGTCACACGGAGCGAAGGAACCCCCGGGCGAAAAAACGCGCGGGTGGCCTGCACAGTATCTGTCCCGGGGACCCATTTAGTCAGTGATTTCGTGGCCAACAATGACCGCTTCTGTCATGCCGACCGCCTTCGTGATTCCGGACTCTTCGTCGTACTTACCGATGTCCGCTATTGCTATACCTAGATACCGATACGAACGATTGTCCTTAATAAGCGGTCGGGAGAACGCTTTGCATTCGCCAACGGCAGCGAATACACGAAAGAGAGACAAGTATCGCGCGTCGGAGAATTTCGGTCAAGTGAACTGCGGGAAAACGGGATTACAAGGAAATGTCCGTCCAATTCTTACGTTGTATCTCCAGTAACACCGATCGTTATCTACTCCGCTTTCCTTCCCCTGAAACCCTTGCGCCTCGTACAAGCACGCGAGCGAATCTGTCTGGGTCGAGATAGTCGTGAGTAAGAAGTTACCGTTGTTCCGAAACGAGGCGTAATTTGCTCGCGAATTTCTTCAAGGTCCCATCGACAGCCGACGGTGTTCCTGACGTTATTTCCGAACAGCCGCCCAACTCCGCGGAACAGCGTGTCTCAGTAGGAGAGTCCTACCAGGACTCGGAAAATGTTACTCGACTGGTTCGAAGTAGAAGTCACGCTAACGTAGGTCAGATTCTGTTACGGAGTTGTGACAATTTCGATGACAAGACGACGAGACCAGCGTTACGGCGCGTTAAGGCAAAGTTGGCGTGTTGGCGAACGGGTCGGGTATAAAAGTAATAGCGCGACGATATTGCCGTATTACGAAACTCCGGTTTTGTTTCTGAGATATACACGTTTCTGTGTATATCGAGTTCGCATTAATTACTCTTATCGCGGGCTTCGTCCGTTCGCTTTCTTGTCGAAGCTTGACCCACGCGCCACAATTTCCTCGCTCGAGGATCCGTCAGTCAGTCCGCCACGGTTGATCCGCAAAATTGCTCCCGAAAGATTGAAGCGAGGAACAATCGTTTTAACGAATCGTAATATTCGGTTTTACGACCCGGTTCGTCAAAAAGGAACGGAGGAACGAGTCAACGAGACGTGGCGTATCCGTTTTCGCGTGTGTGGGTCGAGTTTCATTCATTATGGTTCGCATAACTGCTCGCCATAGTTAAAGCCGACACGCGTGAGTCACGCGGCAAACCCACTGGTACGCTTATGCAAGACAACGCGCGGATCATCTAGTTGGCGTGGAACGAAAAAAAAATCGAGTTTTCTCTAAAAATCGCTCGGCGGATTATTCCAAAGCGCGGGGTGAAATAAAATAAAATTAACCGAAACGAACGCTCGCAGCGTAAGTATATATCTTGTCCGTGAACCGACCCGCGGTGTTGAGTCAAAGTTCCCCGGGGAAACTGTCGCTCGTTCTCGCACTGAAACACCTGTGTGACAATCCCATCTCTCATCGTTTATTTTTGTTCTCCAGGAGGAAAGCTTGGACTTAATGGGGCAATATAAACCTGAAATATTCTGCTAAAAGGTAATTTCGCTTTGTCGTTATTTGTTTTGCTTGCCTATGGTTGATTGTTGTTGGGTAACTGCATGCTAGCATGCTCCAACACACACACATGCACACATACAGCGCGACCATTTGATAACACATGGTGTGATTCGGAAGAGACGAGAGATTTATACCCGACTATTTTTTTCCATTGATAACGGAAAAAATACGTAGAGGTACGTGGAAGTAGCGCACGGTTAGGCCGGATTCCAAAAGGAGGCGGAAGAAAAAAAAGCAAGATTTGCGAAGCTCACGCAGGCTCTGGACTTGACTCGGTTCTGCATGGGACAGCCGGAATGTCTTATATTACTACTCGTAGAAACTGTCACGTTTCCTCGTGTCATGCTAGCTAACGACACTGACGACAGTGGCGTTATTCACCGTATATTTTACATTTTTTTATTTTATTTTACAATATATGCGTAGACGCGGGTCGTTGTCTCGTCCAGTCGCCGGATCTGTTTGCGCTTCCTTCCAACTGGAGAACAAATTCATGCCGCGCGGACTTTGCCGCGGGGAGAAACGCAAGAGCATTGCGAATTTCAACGAGTTGCAGATACGAATCGTCGTCACGGAAGTCCCGTCACGTTCCCCGCGACCGGAGACTCCCATCGCTCTGTCAGAATAAACGACCCGAGTCTCGGCGCGTTGCATTCTCGCATTTTGGCTACTAGCCGAAAGAACCCAGACAGCACCATATTCAAAATAGGCACGTAAGACGTCTTAAGGTCCATCTACATCTATCGTAAGGTTAATCGTAACGCTCGTCGTAACAGCTCTACTTTTAGCCCCTGACATTCTGTTTCGCTATTTGCTGCTGTGCGACACAACTTATAACGTATCGCGATTTTATGTGTACACACAATGCTTACGATAGCTTATTTTCTTATGACCACGATTAAAGCGTTACGATGTAGATGGGGCTTTAAATACGTCATTAAAACGTATTAAAGATGTCTTTAAAATGTCTTATGTCCCGATTTTGGACATGCTGTCTGAGAATCGATCCGGAAGACAATCGATTACCATCAATCCGCCGCCGGCGACGTTTCGCGCTATTTCGAACGTCTCGTCGCAGCCTTGCTGAAGAGTGGTCCGCGATCGTGAGCCTTAACCGATGAATTCCAACACCGGAAACGATCATCCGGGAATGTCCGCGGTATTTCGGGACGAGAAGTACGAGAACGCGTATGTCCGTATGGAGAAGACCTTGCGTCCCATGACTCTTGCGCGCCGAACGCTCGACTACCTCGTCAACGATTATATTTGCCTCATTTACAAAATCTATACGTTACAAAGCCCCACGAACGCCGAGGAAGGTAAATAATCATGAGCGGCGACTCGCCGGAGCGCGACGTTCTATTTATATGTCATTGCCACTCGTTGCGTGTACTCAATGCATGCACACGCACGCACGCATGCGTTCGGTCGCTCGCTCGCTCACTCACGCAATAGAAATCGGACGTGCGGTCAGCACCCTCTCTACCGCGAGTTCCACGCAGTCGAATCGTCGCTGTGTCGTTCCCGTCGCACGAGGGATTACAGAGGTATACGGTAAGAGAACGTCGAAAATTCGCTCTTAATTTCTTTTCGTCGAAAACAAAAAACGTCGGAAACAAAAGGCTTTAATTAACTGAGATTAATTCTCACGCACGGTAATTTTACGGCGTACACGGCGCGTAAAAATCTCGAGACAGAGAGGTGCGACGAAGAATATCCCTAACACCAAATGTACATTCTGAGACCATCGTTCGGAGGATATCGTAAACTATAAGATATTATAAGGATGTTCTCAGTATATTAAGACGTCCTTAGTATACTCTATAAATTTACAGAATATAAATGCTGTTAGAAATATAACAACTCAAGACAGCACACATATCCAAAAGCGGGACATAAGACGTCTTTTAGACATCATATTATAAGACGTCTTACGTCTCGATTTTAGACACGGTGCTGTCTGAGAAAATGTCTGAGATGAAATGATTTTCAGTGGGATCACGAGCGACGTGTCGTCGATAGTGTCGCAACGGCGCGGCGAGGAGCAAAGCTGGATAACGTCGCGCTTATCGCCGATCAAATTAATTAATCGTACGCTTAAGGTAGTTCGATGATGAACGACTTTTGCCAAAAGTGATAGGTTTTATTTTTTATATCGAAAAAAGGAACTCTCCTGAATCGATTAAGCCCAGAAAAAAGATAATTCACCTTCCCGTTCTCAAGATATTTAATTTTAAAATTAGGTGATTTTAATGATTTTAACATTGGTCTAAGAGGAAAAGAGGTTATTTTCCTATGAATAACACGAGTTTGCGAAAAATCTTTTGCCAAAAATGTCTGAACAATATATATCGATGGAAAGAGGACACTGTAAAGAAGCTTATAGTTGAACACGATCCACCGTACAGTTTTTTTTAAATTAATAATTAAAGTTGAAAACTAGTCAAGCGACGCGTTAACACACACTTTATTGTAGGATAGATTCTTATTTTTCTTATATTTGATTATTATTCTTTTATTTCATAAGCTGCGTTAATCAGAATTATCAGTGTAGTAAATAGTTAGCCTACTTTCCCGCTGATCAAAAATGTGTGAATAGTCACAGGAACGGCCGTAGTGTGGCGTAGCGAATGTGGTGTGCGTGGAAAGCGTGCGTGCAGACCAGATCGCGGGTAGCTAGCGAGGCGTGTGGATCGAGAAAAGCGTGATTTTCATTAAGTTCTTCTGTCCTTGTATATTCTCAAGGAAATACAATTTTTATTAACTATCAACCGTGGGAAAATACAACGACCTTCCTCCATCCTGGTCTACTCCTCTGGACAAACAAATCTTCCTACATTATTTAATCTATTTCAGGCAAAATATTATTCTACAACGTAAAAATTATTTACAAAATAATCTTTTTACGTCGTTACGAAGCTTTGCGATGCGTTATTCTATTTTTTTATAATTATAAAAATAAAAAAATTATAAACATTGTTTTGACTTCGGCCTTTCATCATCGAACTACCTTAATGCCGCGCGAAAATCGATACTCGGATGCTCAAAGGCAATATTTGCGTTCTTGCGAAATCGTCGATGCGAAACGCGCAACGTTTTTGACACGGATCCGTTTAATTAGCCGTGAGTAATCTCGTTACGAACGCGGCAAAAAAATTTATCGATTCTCGCTACGCTTACGATAACGCTACGTTTAAATGGGTTTATTAGTAATTGATATGCCCACGATAACGCAATGTTTATTTAAACGCGTGAAAAGAAAACATTCGCGATGGAAATCGCGAAGCAAATCCTTTTTTTTGGTACTAACTCGCAATCGATCGCCGCTTTATTTAAACCGCCTACTTATGGAAAACTCATGCGCAGGGGTGTCGATGAAAATTTAATGGGGGATCGATCTTGCGGTTAGCAACCTATCATCCATGCAATTTTTCAGCGAGAAGGATTAGCGTATGGACTTTTAGTCCTCCCGGCTGGATGACGTGACGAAAGATGCTCGGACGATATGTACTGATTATTATTCATCGCTTTTTAATTAAATCAGTTTCCCTTCACCATGAATCTCATTTACATACGGTGCGTAATAAATAATCGTTGATAAATTGTTCACAAATTCTACATTTCAAAGAAGGAGGAAGAAAGGGATCTCTTTAGGTCTTTTACGAATTTACGTTATATATCGAATAAATTTTTCTGTCAAGTAATGTCGGAATAATGCTCGATAAAACGTCCGTAATATTGGAATATCGTAAAATTTTTCAACTCACCGCCGAATGTTACTAGACCGCGAAAGCACAAAGAAATTTCGCCGAGTCTTTCTACGTCCTTATATACGTCAATACTTTGAAAGTTCAAAAGGAAATTCTAGAAAGAATATTCGACACGCAATCGCCATCCCTTTCAATCCCAGTCCCGACGAATAATGTGCATTTCATTTTTCCACGACAAAGATTTAACGTGACGCCCATTCTTTTCTTATCCCGGTCGGTCGCGAAGCGAACGTTCTCATTATTACGGTCGCATGATATACCTTCCACGTAACCATCCGTAACCCGCGCGTTCTGTATAGAAGTCACACCGATTCGATGCATTATTGGATTCACCGGACACTAGATACATACCACGATAATATGAGAGAGATGTATGGCTGGCCGTTATTGTGGAAATTCCGCTAGCTGTGTAAAAGGCCGACACACGAGTAGCTCGATATCCAATGGCTTGTTACAAATGCGCGACCTACAATTTGCCAATATTTATCTCCGCGGCTGTACGCTTTACCGAAAGGGGAAAAGTGATTTCCGCAATGGAGTGATAACGTCGTAGAATTTCGCGCCATATAAAAATTCAATGCCTTTCAACGATTTATGAGAATCGCTTCGATTTCGGAGTAACTGCTGAGCGTATGCGAAAACTAATTTGGAGAGTGATCAAGTTTCCGATAAAATAACCGGTGATGGTGGCGGCGGTGATGGTAGGCGTTTGCATAAAATTGCGTGCACTTTATTTGCTACTACTGCGCTAGAAAACAAAAGAATAATGACGGTAGCCCCGACGATATGTTGGATTTGATAACGCAGGTGGGGTCGCGTTTGGGGATGCGGAGGGATCCATGCGCCGCATGCGGGCTGCCGGTCTTCCTGGCGGAGAAGCTGCTGATAGCGCGCGCTCCTTATCACCGTACCTGCTTCCGGTGCGCCCGCTGCGGCAACCAGCTGACGCCGGGCAACTACTACGAGACCGAAGAGAGCGAGTACTGCTGCGAGACGTGTCCGGACGAAGAGGAGACCGACAGCGTGCGTAACAAGTACGCCGATTCGGCGATGTCTGGCATGGAAAGGGAGAAGAATGAACCGAGGCCGCTGAGCGACGAGGAGAAAACAGAGAGAAAGGTAAGTTTTCGCGTTTTTGAGCTTTAACCCTTAAGGTGCATACGTGGGTCTACGGCGTCCGAGCCAAAGATATCTGCTCGAAACAGTAAAACTTGCAAGCCTGTCAGAAGATATTAAATAAACGACGTTCATCAAAATGACTATAAAATCATCAACTACAATGTAGACAAATGTTTCATAAATTTTTTAAAGTACTTTAAGGTAGGAAAAAATAGTGTTGAACGTGACAGACCCATGTATGCACTTAGAAGGTGCCGAAAAAACGTATACATATTAAGGGTTAAATCCGAGTAGATATATTCGCCTTAGAATATATATAAATGGAAGGGGGAATTTAAGTGCCTAATCTGTTAAATCTGTGTCCAACATCGTGCGGTGAGAAAGGTGATGAGTCCTAAGCGTCTGCAGTGCGCACTGCGCATACGCAGATATCGTCGTTGCCATGGTTACCTATTTGTTTGGCAAGAAAAGGGTTAAGACTATCGCACACAAAATGCATAGAACTTAGACATAACATAGCATAAGCATGGCATAGATATGCAACCTACACAAATGTGCATAGACATAAGTTTTGGCCAATCAGAATTGAGGAAAAATAATTGACATATATTCCTAACCGAAATATTAATATGTATCAAAATTATCAAAATGGACACGGATGACTGCATAATTTACGCTGTGCTAATAGCTGCAAGTTATATACTTTTGCGAAGGCGCAAACAATTTAAGAAGAAACGATTATGAGTACGACCCATATACAGACGTCGACCACAATTTGGTGATTTCCAACATCTTTTTCAAGAATTAAAAGAAGACGCGATCATGTTTTTTAAATACACAAGGATGAATCTCCTTACTTTTAATAAATTATTAGATATAATGCGACTTCATCTAGAGAAGAGAAATTGGAGAGCATTACCGGCAGAACAGCGGCTTATTATTACGCTTAGGTATTTATAAATGCTTTAAATTCTTATTGTAAATATAATAAAAAATAAAAATAAAGGGAGGGAGGGAGGGAGGGAGAGGGAGAGGGAAAAAGAGGGAGGGAAAAAGAGGGAGAGAGAGGGACAGAGAAGGGCAGAGTGAGAGAGAGAAAAAAAGAGAGAGAGAGAGAGAAAGAGGGAGGGAGATAGAGACTTATTACATATGTCCTCCGGGGCGAAGCCCGGGTAACCAGCTAGTATATGTATATATATATTATGTATATAACATAATAATATAATAAATGCAAAAATAATATTATAAATATTAAATAAAAAATATAAAAATAATTAATATATTATTATGATATTATAATAATAAGTATATACCTAATAATTAATAATTATTTATGAATATTATTATTATTACACAATATATTATATAATAATATTATAACATATCTATATATAATATCTATATATAATATCTATATATAATATCTATATATATATATATATATATATATATATATTATATATATAATATGTTATATACATGCATAACATATATTATTATCGTGAATATTTAATCTCCTGTCGCAAGAAATCTAAATAAAAACAAAATTATATAATATAATATATTATTATATTATATATATATATTTATATTTATATTTAATATAATATATTATTATATTATATAATTTTGTTTTTATTTAGATTTCTTGCGACAGGAGATCAAATATCCTCGATTGCATTTGCACATCGAATAGGTGAATCAACTGTGTACAAAATTATTAAAGAAACATGCCCGGCAGTAATAAAAGTTTTAAGTCCCATGTATCTGAAACCACCTAAAGAAGAAGACTGGAAGAAAATAGCTGCTGGATTTTGGAAGGATTGGAACTTTCCTAATTGTATCGGAGCGATCGATGGAAAACATTTTGTTATCCAAGCACCTCCAAATTCTGGTAGTTTATACTTTAACTATAAAAAAACCTTTAGTATTGTGTTATTAGCTGCCTGCGATCATCAATATAAATTTATTATAGTAGACTGCGGTGCATATAGCAGCGCAAGTGATGGGTGGAATATTTACACAATCAGAATTTGGAAAGCGCTTGAACAGTAATAACGATCTTAATATACCTGTAGCAAATTGTAAATTACCTCTATCAGATATAGAAGTGCCTTATTATTTTGTTGCTGATGAGGCATTTTCTTTATCAAAACGAATAATGCGACCTTACCCTGGACAGTTTTTGAATGAGAAAAAATCTGTTTTTAACTACCGGTTATCAAGAGCTAGACGTATTATTGAGAATGCATTTGGAATTCTGGTTTCACGGTGGAGAATTTTTCAACGTAGTATATGTTTAAATCCAGAACATGTAGATGCAATAATAATGGCTGCCATAAATTTGCATAATTTTCTAATGACAGAAAATAACAATGTAACAAGCGAAAACATTTATTGTCCTCCAAATTATGTTGACAGCGATGTTGCACAAGGTGCATGGAGGTCTGGTTTGGATAATGTAAATAATTTGCGACCTACTAATATACATAGAGCGGTAAGAGAAGCTTATATTCAAAGAGACACCCTATCTGAGTATTTGTTATCACCACAAGGTGAGGTACCATGGCAAATGGAATATATTCATAGAGGATATAACAAAGATATACAATAAAAATGTATTCGATAAACCCCTGTTTTATTTGAACTTTATTTTATTACATAAATATAAAATATATTATGTATACAATATGTAACATATATTTCGCGCAACAATTATTTTCTAAAATAATTATTTCAAACGTTACTAATATATAATTTAAATTTTATGTTTATTTTACTTTCAACGTTACAACGTTACAACTCCGCTGCTACGCATCTGTGATAACTATATCAGATGTAGAAGTCAATATATCACCTGAGCTATAAAGATGAATAATAAACGATAAATTAACAAAACAAATAATTAAGAACGTGAGCGCGCGAACTTTATGCGATAACATTTATAATCCAAAAATAGTAGTTATGCCGTCAAAGTTTTCGTATCGTCCTCGGATTTTCGGCTTTAACTAATTTCGGAAATGTACGCTATATTAATTAATTAAGGTATTATATATATTATAAACCGTAAGAAAACACGGAACAATAATAATCGCACCCTCGTGAGAAAAAGAAAAAAAAAATAACACAAGAAAAATCGATAATTCTTCAGATGATTTATAAAATTCTTGGTATCACAGATTATACAATATTTTCATTATCTGACTCTTCAGTTGAGATTTTTGAGGTTCCGACATTTTTCTTAATTGACATGCAACTGCTTTTGCAAAAATGTCATCTTCATCTATAATTACATCAAAGGGTGCTATATCTTGAGTTTTGGCTATATTTTGAGTTTTTTTGTTTTCTAAATGCGTTGAAACACCACTGATGATAATTTTAAGAAAGACTGTTCTCTTATCTGGTGAAGATGTGCGTTTAATTTTTTTCGTAAACTTATTTGGTGCATCAGATAACATGCTTGAGGAAGGATCAAGAGACAGTGTTGGCAATACTGATTTTCGATCAAGTTGAGATAAAATCTTTCTGTTAAGGTGGAGATCTTGCTGCCGGAGAAATTGCTTTGTTCTTTGTTAATGTTTCTGAACAATTTAATAGAAGGAAATGTTTCATTGTAATCATTTGTTACATCTGGAGTATGCGATGTATAAAAATCATCATCGTTATC
Source organism: Temnothorax ravouxi (assembly GCA_030770255.1). Taxonomy (NCBI): domain Eukaryota; kingdom Metazoa; phylum Arthropoda; class Insecta; order Hymenoptera; family Formicidae; genus Temnothorax; species Temnothorax ravouxi. The sequence goes on along the minus strand of JASTWP010001808.1, from coordinate 15,912 downwards.
AAATGATTCTAAAGAAGAAAATAAAGAGAATCAATACATAAATATTAATTTGTCTTCAGTGTTATACAGGTTGAAAGAGAAACTATAGGTACAAACTTTTAGAGTTGGTATAGGGGATTGAAACAAACATTTTTTGCTTATAAAGTGGTCGGCTTCCTTTTTCCTTAAACACTTAGGTAAATGGTGACGATTGGAACACAAAACAGCTATACCAAAATGTTTTATTTGACTCGAACACAGTTATTTTCTGGTCGTTAAGGCATTTAAAACTCCGTGTGTACAATCACATACAGCAATTCCAAAAAAGTAAGCAGAAATTTCCTTTCGTATACCTACTGTGTATACCTACTGTATACTGCGTTACAAGCTTACCTTTACGAATGGAAATTTTTGCCTATTTCTTTGGAATTACGGTATTTGTACACACGGAATCATAAATGCCTTACCCGCCAGAAAATAACCGCGTTTAAGTCAAATAAAACGTTTTGATATAGCCGTTTTGTGTTTCAATCGTCACCATTTACCTACTGTTTAAAGGAAAAGAAAGTATTTCCGCAACTATTAAGTCCTACTTTATAAGCAAAAAATGTTTGTTTCAATCCCCTCTACCATCCCTAGAAGTTTGTACCAATAGTTTCTCTTATATATAAAAGTGTGCATAATTCTGAAAATAAAGATTGAACTATATTCTGTTCAGTAAGAGGTCGCTGGGCGATATCTCACTGAACAAAGAATAGAGGAAAGTCCCCTATTATGAGATAGGCTCCTAATATGCGACAGCGAGGTTTCTGCTAAACTAATAGGCCCTATCTGTTGGTTCCACCATGAACTTATTGCCTTTATAGGGTAAAAACCTATTTAGTGGAAAATTCATTGTTTGATCCTGCATGTAGTCGTTGCAGAGAAAGAAATTATGAAATTGGATGTTGTCAAGTGCCATGGATATGAGTCTTTATACCTTGTTTATTATATAATTAATAAATATTTGCGATAGAGTAAGGTCGTATTAATAGGAAAATACGGGATATGTTGAGTTGTTCAATTGTAGAGATTAGATTTGGTGATCGTGAAACCGCAAGGCATGGTACTCGTAACATGAGATACTCAGGGTACTCCTGGGTTGCTGGAGTATGAAAGTTATTGTATAGTAATAAAAGAAGAGAAAATACTATATTAACGTTAAGGGAAGGTTTATACGAATTTATAAGACTGTGCTGACCTTAATTTGAGAGGAAGGGTGGAGGGGAAAGATTAGGTACAATATTGAGTATAAGTGGGTTTACGATTGTTGCAAATATGCTTCTCCATTACATTTGTCTTTCAAAAACTTTAAATAAAGTTTTTTAATTGCAATATCATGTATTTTGCACTTTATTAGCGATATATTTCCCGCGGTCTCTCATATTAGGAGCACACTTTTGCGATTTTGCCGAGAGTTCATTTTTTACATTTTTCTAATTTTCAGCAAAATTAATATTTAAATTAAATTTTACATTTCAGCATCTTAAAGCTTATTAAATTCCCTTCAAAATGACCTACTATATTTTTCAATTCTGCTCATAGACTTCCGGCAATTACACAAAATAGATATGGTATCTCATAATCGGGTACATTCCTCTATACTTGTTATATTTGCAGATTCAGGATTCATAGGAAATGGTCTGAGTAGTTTACTATGCTTATCTGGTTCCTTTGCCATATTTCTCTGGAAACAATTATCACTATTATTTGAGCAAAATGGGAGAACTGAGGGAGAAGGAGAGTAGGAAGCAGACGGTAGTGATGAACTTGTAGAAGTTTTTGTTGCTGATGCATTCACAGTTTTTAATATTAGTTCAGATTTGTTTAATATTAGTTTAGATTTGTTTATTATATTTTCCTCGTTACTTGATTGGATCTGATTTCTTGTAGCCCAGTCAAATTAGATTATTTTTGGGCGTTTGAATGAAAAAATTGCCGGCAAGCTGGAAATTAGTATACAGGTTCATTTTAGTGTTCTTTTAAACATACTAAAAGTCCCCATACATAGAGCGTGAGCCGGCTGCGCCATCTTGAAAAAAAGAATACAAAAATGGGTTTTTTGCGAATAACTCGGAAATTATTAGTTTCACGGGAAAGAACATTCAGAGCGAAAATGTAGCTGATAAAATTCCTCGCAATTTGGTTTTTTGTAGACCTTTGTACAACCATTAGTTCCCGAGATATATTTTTTTGAAGCATCGGGCAAATGAGGAAAGAGCTGTTTCTTCGAGCGTTTTTTCAAAATATCTCAGTTCTGGCTGTCCGAAAGTAAAAAATGCATACAATAAAAGTGAAAGAGAATTTAATTACCTACAAAATGCATTATTTATGTTATACCGCGCGACTAATATTTCTGGAAATATTACGGTTTAAATGAAATTTTGACTTTCGGAAATTATGAGAATAATACTTCTTTATAATAATAATTTATTGTAAACTTATATATAATGCGTATTAATATCTAGAACGTATCAATATCTTCTTCAACTTTTTTCCTTACTAATCGTACGTTGAATTCGATGTCTAGGTGTCCCAGGGTTACCGATGACGAGGTCCACATAGTGCGCTTCGTAGTTTTTGGTGTCCAGGTGTAATCGTACGTTGAATTCGATGTCTAGGTGTCCCAGGTTGCCGATGACGAGGTCCAGATAGCGCGATCCGTAGTTTTCAGTGTCTAGGTGTAATTGTACGTTGAATTTAGGTGTCCCAAGGTTGCCGATGACGAGGTCCACATAGTGCGCTTCGTAGTTTTTGGTGTCTAAGTGTATTAATAACTTTAAATCTGAATGTAGGACACGTAGACATCGAATTCGAGGTATTAATACACGTAGACACCGAAAACTACGGAGCGCACTATGTGGACCTCGTCATCGGCAACGTGGGACACCTAGACATCGAATTCAACGTATTATTATACCTGGACACCAAAAACTATGGAGCGCACTATCTGGAACCCGTCATCGGCAACCTGAAACACGTAGACATCAAATTCAAGGTATTAATACACCTGGACACCGAAAACTATGGAGCGCACTATGTGGACCTCGTTATCGGCAACTTGGGACACCTAGACATCGAATTCAACGTACGATTACATCTGGACACCGAAAACTATGAAGCGCACTATCTGCATCCCTTACTTGCACTGTATGCTCGCCTCTGCATATGAAATAGAAATTTGTTGCGGCTACTTTCGACGCCCTATATCTTGAATACTATCCGTCTTAAAAATTTAACCCAAAGACCAACGGGAAGCTTACATCATGTATAATGAGATTTGAAATTTACGCCGACCGCAAAATTTCCAAATAAATTTGTTTGACAATATTTAAATCATTAAAAATTACAGTAAACTGAGGAAAAAAGAGCAACATTATTCTAGCATCTGTTGTTGGTATAAGTGTTGGTCACATATTAATGCCGAATATACTGTTTTTCAGGAAATTTTATAAGCTTCAAATTTGGTCTGAAGCATTTTGTACGTATCTCTCATAGAAACTGAGAAAATTACAAAAAAGTGTGGCAAACCCCATTTTTTTACGAAAACTCTTAAGAAAGGCATAATTGAAATGACAATTTTTTAAAAACTTTCATTTCAAAACCGGTTTCACTGCAGGATCACATACATATGCATATAAACTTTTGAAAAAATGTCGATATTATTTTTTCTAAAGTAATTTTATGTCATGTTTTGTAAAAAAAAACTATAAATTAAGAAATTTTTAACATAAACAAATATTTAAAAGGCTATATCTCTGGAAGTATTCATCACAGAAGGTCAAATAAAAAATCATTTTGAAGATAATTTAATAAACTTCAAGAAACATGTGTATTTAAAAAAAAAATAACTTGGAAGTCCGCCATTTTGAGAAGTGTACCTAAAAACCGTTTCTTTTACGGATATCAAAAATATTATTAGTCGTATGCAAATTGGTCAAAAACCAAAATAATGAAAATTTAATAACCTTTCTATTTGATTTTAACAATTTTTTACGTAGGATTATTCATTTCCGACTTATATTGCGAGGAAATATTTATTCTCATAATTTCCGAAAGTCAAAATTTCATTTAAACCGTAATATTTCCAGAAATATTAGTCGCGCGGTATAACAAATAATGCATTTTGTAGGTAATTTAATTCTCTTTCACTTTCATTGTATGCATTTTTTACTTTTGGACAGCCAAAACTGAGGTATTTTGAAAAAACGCTCGAAGAAACAGCTCTTTCCTCATTTGCCCGATGCTTCAAAAAAATATATCTCGGGAACTAATGGTCGTACAAAGTTCTACAAAAAAACAAATTGCGAGGAATTTTATCAGCTACATTTTCGCTCTGAATGTTCTTTCCCGTGAAACTAATAATTTCCGAGTTATTCGCAAAAAACCCATTTTTGTACTCTTTTTTTCAAGATGGCACAGCCGGCTCACGCTCTATGTATGGGGACTTTTAGTATGTTTAAAAGAACACTAAAATGAACCTGTATACTAATTTCCAGCTTGCCGGCAATTTTTTCATCCAAAAATCTTAATTTGACTGGGCTATTGATATATTTGAGGATTCTGCAATTACAATTATATAATTTAAAGTAATAACACAATATTTTATTAATAAATACAATATCATTTTAGCTGTCTATGAAATATGACCAATGAGCGTTGAGAATTTACCCTAGCTAGCCACACTTCTCAGACAATTAACACGCATGTCTAAAATCGGGACATAAGAAGTCTTATGCCCGTATTCATAGATGGTTCTTATCTTAAGGACTGAGGAAGCCTTATTGAAGGATTCCTTATTTTATCAAGACCTCCTTGTTTCACAATAAAGCCTTCATGTCTCCTTCCAGAAGGAGCTTGTTCTCTAGGAACTTTATGTATTTTATGATTTATGCCACTGTTCAGAGTACAATTTAAACCAAGAGCGCGAATAAATAACCTAACTTTGAACTGACTTTGACTGTCATTGCCTCAAAACATTTTTTATACAAGGTTATAAATACAATATATTAGCTAGTATAATTATGGACTGCGAATCCAAAAACGTTCATTATGTACTGTTTTAAATAAGATGCTAAAATTGTTGATACTCGTGCAACAATACGTGATACCGATGCTTGACTGACTCCTCTAATATCTCCGTTAACAATCTGAATAAAAAGTACATCAAAAATATAAGAAAGATTTCACAAGTATAAGGCAAAATTTATAAACATACTTGAAAACTACTTGTTGCATAAAATCGCAAAGTTATCAAAAGGATTATTGGAGAAATCGGCAGTCTGCGTTTCGCTGTAGCTGTTCGCGGTTTACTAGTGGTAACAGAATATCAATTACAGCTTTTTTACTGAATCTATAGCGTTTTTGGAAAGGCTCATCTTCGTAAAACTCAATAGGATTTACCCAGTCACGAATATATCTTTTTGGCAAACGCCACCGAATATCATTTTCCACATTTTCATCTTCAAATCCATCATCTAAATTTGAATCGTTTAAAAATTCGTTATCCATTTTAATTGCAATATATACTGTAGCACTCAGTAATGACAGTACTCCGTAAAATGCAGACACTTTTGTAGGTTATATTATCGAATCTTTTGCTAATAAGGTTGCAGTCGCCGCCTCAAGGAAGCTCGTGACCTGCCTTGAGATAAGGGAGCCAATAAGACTCCTTGTTCGGTCAAGAAAAGTTTATGAAATGTAGAATAAGGAACAAGGAATCCTCATTCCTCAAGGAAGGACTATGAATACGGGCATTAAAGACATCTTTAAGACATCTTCTAGACGTCTTACAATATGATGTCTAAAATACGATATGATGTCTTTTTTGCATTGACATTGTCATTTTCATTCTAATTAATAATTTTAAGCTTGTACTGTAGAAATTGGAAATACACTCTAAATAATTAAGATGTTTATGATAATATCAGGTCAAGAAATTGATTTCAATTTAAACTGATCAAACTTATTAAAGGAAACCAGAAAATTATGTTATATATTATGTGAAAACTAAAAAACCGAAAAACGTTTATCGGTTCATTGGACCGGAGCGTCTTGATTTACATAAAACATATAGCATAAGCATAAGCATATGCATATGCATATTGAAAGAATCCATAAGAACGAAATTTCTATGCTATGGTCTATGCTACAGCCAGCAATTAAATGACAAACTATAGTTCCATCATATCGTATATTTATCCATATTATACTATTTAGTGTAGATTGCATTAAAGATAATAAATTAATAATAATAAATTAAAGACAATAATTAAAATCATAAAAGAAAATCATAATAATTATAATTTAAATGAAGAGAAAATGAAGAAAATAAAATAAACTCACCTGACTTTTCTGATGTTGACTCATTCGTCTGGATTGGATGTAATGATTTTTTGGACGTCAAGTTTGATATATTGGTTATAGATCTGAATAAAACAATTTTTAGATCACACTAATCACTCAAATATAGAGGATTATGTAAATGTTTTAACAAATATAATATTCCAGGCAGCACGCATGTCCAAAATCGGGACATAAGACGTTTTATGTCCCAATTTTGGAAATGGTGCTATCTAGGATAGCTATTAAGAATATTAATTCACAGAAAAACTAACTTCCTACTCTTAACAAATTTGAACAAAAAATTCATTTGTTCGTATAAAGGAAAAGGTTGTCTCGTAGTACTTCCACTACCACTTCTAGTTTCAAGTTCTCGTTTTTTTTTTCACGAGAATATTGCTCGCGCAATCTCGCCCATCTAGTTTGACAATCTGAAGCTAAAAAACACAATAATTAATTTTGCCATTAAATCTATTGTTAGAAATTACATCACGTGAATTAATATTTAGTGAAATCAGTGTGTGTTCGCGATAAAGATCCGCGCTTAACGCGAGCCAATTCGTCTTTGCGAGTTTTTAATCGCGTATCGGAAATTCCGGGCTCAGTCGTAACTATAGATTGGTCTGAAATTTTTGAACTTGTAAATATTTATTTCTAATAAATAAATAAATAAAACGCCAAAAAACACCCTTTAAAATAGAAAGAAATAGCACATAAATTAAGATCTGCATTTCTTTTTATTTTAAAGGGTGTTTTTTGGCGTATTTTTACTGATGGGGGTGGCTTTTCTTGCGACTCTTTTTTGTACCTACATAATTTTGACTTTATTTCAAAACGTATACATAAACTAAAGGTAAACAAAAAAATTCTCCCTTTTGTGCTCATTTTTCATTTTTTCGTGATTTTGGCACTTTTTGACAGGGTGTGTAGCTGAAGGGTTGCTACCCTTGAAATAACCAATTTTTTTTGTATATAGGGTGACCTTCCTCTTTAAAATGAGACCTTAACAAAGTCGATGTGTGGATTTTTATGGAAAATATGATTTTTTAAAGTAGGTTGTATGTATTAATGGGCGGTGGCACCCTTTAAAATTAAGCTATAGAACTCGAACTTAGAGGGTATCTTTTTTCAACCATTTAGGGTGGATTGGACAACTGGGAGCAAAAGAATTCGTTCAAGTCCAAAATAAGCGCCAAAATAATATACATATATACAATACATTATATACATATATACATAGATACATATTATTATAGCAAAATCTGTCAAAAAAATACAGTCAATACATTGTCATGTTTTTAAATATATATATATATATACTTATATATTTATATTTTTATATATATTTATTAAAAAACATAAAAACATGAAAGAGGTTATGTGACTATACACAATACTGATATAAAAAATGCGTTTTGATACCTGAGATCTGTAAAACTTCTCCTATTTCTTTCCATGAGTTATTTTTTTTTTTTTAAATATCTTTAAAATCTTTTGATCTTTTATCATAAATATGGGGATAACTTTTGACAAGATCCACTAATAACGAATCTTCATCTCTCGAAGAAATCATTTATCATTCTGCTTTCATTTTCTTCATTTTCTTCATTTTCTCCATTTTCTCTTCGATTAGAATAATAATTATTATGATCTTCCATTTTAATTACTATCTTAATAACAATCTTTAATTTATTATCTTTATGTATTGACATATTCGCTCCGTGCGATTCTGGTCGCGCCATCTACCGCTATCGCCATGCAAATAAAAGTGGAAACAACGAGATATATTTACAGGCAGTTTGCAAAAAAAAATATAAAAAACAACTTTAACGTGTGATTATTACCAAAGCTTCTTGTGCAATAGATGCAGTGTATTGTTTTACATTTTAAGGCCGTCACACACAAAATGCATGACGTCGCATAAGCATAGCATAAGACCGCTGGACCAATGAGCATCTTACGTAAATTAATATGGCGACATTATGTTGGATGCTCATTGGTCCAGCGGTCTTGTGCTTTGCTTATGCTACGCTATGCATTTTGTGTATTATAGCCTTTACTGTTAATAATTTCGGTAAGTAAAAATTGCTATACGCGCGCAATCTATGATTGTTACTATACATATAATTGGAGGTTAACTGCACAGCGGTATTTATGTCACTTTAATTACTGGAACACCTATTTTTTATATCAGAAAACAATAAATAATAACTACTGTTAATTAAATATTGCTCTTAACTGATTTCAACGTGGCAAGAATGTTTTGCTCTTGCGTTTCGATACGTCATGCCGCGTTTTTCGTCCACGCGATACACGTGCCCCGTTGCGAACACGCGGAACGAAAGGGGCCGCTTCGGCCGCGGCCGTCATTTCGTCTGTATGTATGTGTGTGTGTATGTGTGTATGTGTGTATATGGGCCAAATTTACCGAAATTTCTATAACTCCAGAACTAATCAACTAAATCTTAACGAATTATATATGAAATAGGGGTAGAAAAAACTGAAGAATATAATAGAATTAATAAAAATTGCTAATAATCAAGGGGTTCTTTTTTTTTTAAATGTTATTGCTCTAACTAAGGCTCTATAAATGTGAGTATTCTTGTCCGCCATTTTGGATCCAACCATATGTGAAAACATAACCTTTTAAGGAACCTTTTCGTAAACGTCAATACGCTTTTCGGTCTCGTGTATTTTCTGCTTCCAAAATGACTGGCTGCGTTGCAATTAATTGCAGTAATAAAAGCGAAAAAGGGTTTCGACTTTTTCCAATTCTAACAAATGTGGCGCGACGAAAAAAGTAGAAAACATAAATCTTTGCCGTGAACAGTGGGTATAAAGCAAGTCAAGGTTGTGTCTGTGAAGTACGTCCAACGCTGTAAAAGCAAAGCATTATTTGTGCCTCATTAAATTGAAAATTAATTGTTTTCCTTATTACAGGTACACTTTGAGGATTCACAGTTCGAAAGTAGACGTGCCGACGGTTGGAGAAAATTGAAGCCAAATGCGGTTCCTACGTTACTTCATGTTCCTAATCCACCTCCCAGGATTGATTCACCTCCAAGGAAGTCGCTATAAATTCTTGAATATATGCAACATATATTTGATAGCATATCAATGGTTTTCAGAAGCTACGAAATGAAGTTACTGCCACGTATGAACCCTTTGAAACTGCTTGTTACTTACTCTGTAATAAATATTATAAATAGTCTATAAATATGTATCTAATTGTATGAAATAAAGAATTGTTTTTAAAAACCAATTTCTCTGGAGATATTGTGATCATGAGTTTTTATTAATCAATGTACATTATTATTATTATGCAGTTATTTTTGGTGTTATTTTTGGAGTAACAATCTTTTGGAAAATGACATTTATTTCATACAGTTCAAAATTATTTTATTTGATACAGTTTGTACGAAGTATAATTAAATAAATTATTTGACATTGTACTGTTGCAAATATTCCGCAACTTTTGGATAATAAGAGAACATTTTAAAAATATGATGTAACCGTTTCAGCTGACTCTTCAGGTAGAGATTTTCGGCCAGCAAGCTTTCAAATTTTTCATCTGTGTAATACTCTTGAAGCTTAGGGTCCTAAAATGAGTGGAAGGAAAGGTCTTTCGTTTACTAATTTAATACTCTATTTATCATCTTTAATATACTTCCTTCCACTCATTTTAGGACCCTAAGCTTCAAGAGTATTACACAGATGAAAAATTTGAAAGCTTGCTGGCCGAAAATCTCTATCTGAAGAGTCAGCTGAAACGGTTACATCATATTTTTAAAATGTTCTCTTATTATCCAAAAGTTGCGAAATATTTGCAACAGTACAATGTCAAATAAATTATTTAATTATACTTCGTACAAACTGTATCAAATAAAATAATTTTGAACTGTATGAAATAAATGTCATTTTCCAAAAGATTGTTACTCCAAAAATAACACCAAAAATAACTGCATAATAATAATAATGTACATTAATTAATAAAAACTCATGCTCACAATATCTCCAGAAAAATTGGTTTTTAAAAGCAATCCTTTATTTCATACAATTAGATACATATTTATAGACTATTTATAATATTTATTACAGAGTAAGTAACAAGCAGTTTCAAAGGGTTCATACGTGGCAGTAACTTCATTTCGTAGCTTCTGAAAACCATTGATATGCTATCAAATATATGTTGCATATATTCAAGAATTTATAGCGACTTCCTTGGAGGTGAATCAATCCTGGGAGGTGGATTAGGAACATGAAGTAACGTAGGAACCGCATTTGGCTTAATTTCCTCCAACCGTCGGCACGTCTACTTTCGAACTGTGAATCCTCAAAGTGTACCTGTAATAAGGAAAACAATTAATTTTCAATTTAATAAGGCACAAATAATGCTTTGCTTTTACAGCGTTGGACGTACTTCACAGACACAACTTTGACTTGCTTTATATCCACTGTTCACGGCAAAGATTTATGTTTTCTACTTTTTTCGTCGCGCCACATTTGTTGGAATTGGAAAAAGTCGAAACCCTTTTTCCCTTCTATTACTGCAATTAATTGCAATGCAGCCAGTCATTTTGGAAACAGAAAATACACGAGACCGAAAAGCGTATTGACGTTTACGAAACGGTTCCTTGAAAGGTTATGTTTTCACATATGGTTGGATCCAAAATGGCGAATGAGAATACCTACTTTTTTAGAGCTCTACTCTAACTTCTGTAATTTTTTAGATATCGAGTTGCATTTTTTTTTTAATCGATAGAGTATCATGTAAGGAAAGTTGAGATTGAATTTGGCAATGATTGATAAAAAAGCATAAAATTTTGAATTTTTGTAGAAATGTTTATGCTTTAAATTCCGCAAATTTGAAGATATCGATCTATTTCTAATTTTATTATATTTTTCAGTCTTTTCTACCCCTATTTCATATATAATTTTTTAAGATTTGGTTGATTAGATCCAGCTTTTTAATAATAATAAGCCTAGTTGAATAGGAAAATATTCCACCCTGAGTTCACTATTCTCTCACCCGAGCGCTTTCGTAGCTCGTAGCTATCCCCTCCAACCAAACGCACAGAGCGAATAAATATGACAGGTGGAAGTCGTTTGTCATTTGATTGGCTGTACATAAATCATATGCATAGAAATTTCATTTTTATGCACATGCGTATGCTTATGCTTATAGTGTGTAAACGTAAATCAATTATCTCGATGCTCATTTTGGTTCAGAAAGTCTTATGCTATGTATGTACATACATGCAGCTATGCCATTTTGTGTGCGATAGCCTTTAAGATGGCGCTTCTGCGTATGCGCATTGCGGGCGATTAGGACTTTTCTCTCGCGCAGTGTTGGACATATACTACGTTTACGCGAGCGTTACTTCTGTAGTAACTTACGATAATTCCTTCGCGTAAACGGGATTTTTCTTCGCGTAAACGGGATTCTGTAGTAACTTACGATAATTTACTCCGCGTAAACGAGTGATATATCGTAAGTTACTACAGAAATAACGCGCGCGTAAACGTAGTAAGGCAGACACATACTACGTTTACGCGAGCGTTACTTCTGTAGTAACTTACGATATATCACACTCGTTTACGCGGAGTAAATTATCGTAAGTCACTACAAAATCCCGTTTACGCGAAGGAATTATCGTAAGTTATTGAAAGATCAAACGATCTCATAGAGAGATGTTCGATCGTAATTATATAAAAAGTCTCGTTCGAGCGATTAACCATGTAGTACCGCCTTCCACGCTCAGTGACGCCACAATCTTCAGAGTGATTTTTATTTTCTTAGGTTGTCCCTACCCATGCCCGATGCCATGCTTCATAAAGTTTAGAGCTCCATGAATTCATTATTGTCAAATAAAAATTATCTTACGATTCGGGTAGGGAAGTATGTGTTTACAACGGGTGGGAATAATCGCTCGAACGAGACTTTTTATATAATTACGATCGAACATCTCTCTATGAGATCGTTTGATCTTTCAATTATATTCAAGTCTCGTTCTCACGATTAACCATGTAGATGTTCAGAGAAAGTAATTTTTTATTTGTTACATCTTCTGGTAATAAGTACGGAACATGACTAGTCTACCAATTATAGAAAAAAAAGAACAACTTTTTTGACTAGCAACTTAAAACGAACAAAACAAACATAGTTTTTACATATTGCACATCTTTGGTGCATAACCGCTTTTGCAAGAAATTTTCTCTTTTACTTATTCGAACATTGGCTTTTTTTTTTTTTTTTTTTATGCATAACAGTTTCCGCAAAGGAACTATTTGCCGAAACAACAATTCTATTGTAGTGCCTGGCGAAAACCTGCGAGTTTTTTGACCACCCTGCCGTTTTCCTAATTGTCTCCAAATTTACTCCTTTTTTCAAAGCTGACGACGTCGCCGCATGCCTCGTGGAATGAGCTGTGAATCTTTCGCTTATCCCACAGCGAGACATCGCTGTCTTGATCCATCTACTAATCGTTACTTTTGATGCCGCTCTGAATGGTTTCTTTGTTGTTAAAAGGAGATTATCTACTTCTCCTCTTATTTGCGCCGTCTCTTGAATATATGCGTCTAACGTTGACCCAATGCACAATTTGGGATTTTCCGGAAAAAACGGTAGAACTAATAAGGGCTGGTATGCTCCTGGACGAGAGGTCTTAATTCGATCGGGTATCTCTATTTTATACCTCTCAGAATTACGTTTAATGTTCGGTAACTTGATCGAAGCCAACGTTTGCACTCTGTGCGCTGTGCCTAACGCCAGTAGTAACACGAGACGCTCGGATAATTGATCAAGAGACAACTCGTCCAGGGGAAACCACTCTTCGATTTTCCGAAGCGCTATATCCACGTCCCAAATTCTGTCGTATTTTGGTTTTACCGGCCTAAGCATAAATACACCTTTAAAAAATCTAGCGATATTCTTATTCTGACCTAAATTCCTTTCACTAATCAAGGAAATCGCCGATCTCGCCGAGTTCAAAGATCCGTACGCCGCCCCTTCTTCAAATTTTTCTGTTAAAAATTGGATGACGTTCCCCTCTTCCGGCTGGTAGGGGTCTACTCCCCGACTCAAGCAAAAGAACCACCACTGTTTTAAAGGCCCTGCGTACTGTTTATGGGTCGACTCCGCTAACGAAGCTTCGAAGATGCCGAGGGCGAGGTCCGGCAATCCTTTTCTTCTGAACGACTCCCTGATAATTTGCCTGCCATCAGGGACAGCCTCTCTGCTAGTGGATGTCGAATGGACCTACAAGGGGACAACAATAAAGTTGGCGAAGGCTTAAAGATCAGTGGTTTTCCGATCAGTAGCTTTTTAAACAAGGGAAACCACGGCTGACTAGTCCAGTAAGGAACTACCACTATGCCCGTGGCCCGGTCTACTATGATTTTTTTAAAAACTTTTAATATGAGAGCAAATGGCGGAAACGCCCAAGATAAACCAAGCGAACCCCAGTTGACGGTAAAAGCGTCAATTGCTAATGCCTCTGGGTCTTTTTTCCATGCAAAGAACTCTTTGCATTTTGTATTGCACCGAGTGGCGAACAGATCAACTCTAGGACGCCCAAACGCTTTCACAGCCTGATCAGAGGCATAACTTGCCAATTCCCATTCCGTGTCTATGTTCTTTACCCTAGACTCTCGATCGACCTCTACATTGTCCTCAGACTTGATGTATGAGGCGACTAACCAAATATCTCTTATTTCGCACCATTGCCAGATTTCTTTCGCGATCCTGTGTAAGTTCGGATGTTGTACTCCCCCCATTTTATTAATATAAGCCACCGCCGTGGTGTTATCTATGCGCAAAAGTATCTCACAATTCCTATATTCACTAGCAAAGCTTTTCAGGGCAAAAAAGGCTGCTTTGAGTTCTAAACGGTTAATATGAAGCTTCTGTTCATTCTCCGTCCAAAATCCCCCGGCTCTCTCTCCTTCCGAAAAGGCGCCCCACCCTGTGGTGGACGCATCCGAGAAAATTTTGAGTTTATAATTACCTTGCCTAATAGGGTTCGAAGAACCGGGGATATTTTCTCCCCACCATTTGAAAACCGACTCGAGGTTTTTTGGAATACAGATTTTTACGTCATAGTCGTCATTATTTTTCAAAAGTTCTAGATATCTGATACGTTCCAATTCTTTTGTGTATAGACGCCCGTATTTAACCGCTGGACAACATGCATTAATTGACCCCACAAAACTCGACCACTGTCTAAGAGAACAAATCTTCCCTGGCCTAAATTCTTTTAACAGACTGAGCATCTTTTGTTTCTTATGTTCTGGCAACTCTAATGCCATTTTGCAAGAATCATAAGTTATGCCTAGGAATTCCGCCCTTTGACTGGGATCTAAGTTGCTCTTCTTATAATTTATAACGAAACCTAAGTTTTCTAAAAGTTCTATCGAAGCTTTTATATTAGCTGCGCATGCCCGTTTTGATGACGCCACGAGGAACATGTCATCTAAGTATATCACTGATGCAAACCCTTTCTTTACGCAAATGATTCACTACCGGCCTCAGGACTTTGGTGAATATGTGGGGAGCCACATTGAGACCGAAAGGCAGGCACAGGAATTCAAAACATTGGCTCTGAAAAATAAATCTCAAGTATCTCGAAGAACCTTCGTCTACAGGTATTAAAAAATAAGCATTTTCTAAGTCTATTTTTGCTAAAAAATCGTTTTTGGAGATTAATTTTGCTGCTGTGCGGCCATCTTCTAATTTAAAATGCTTAGTTAGGATAAATTCATTCAACTTTTTTAAATTTAAGACAAATCTAAAGGTTCCATCAGCTTTGGGGACTAAGAAATAAGAGGACACGAACTGTGGATTCTCGGAGACACATGGTCTAATGGCCCCTAAAACTAGCAGGTTATCTATTGCTTTCTTAACATCATCAAGAGATTGATTACCCTGCAATAGCGGTGCTGTCGGTATCGCTGCCTGAAAAGGCCGAGACGTGAACCGGATTTCGTAACCTCTAATGCAGTTAAGCAGAAATGTATTTTTAGTAATTTCTTTCCATTTGTTATAAAAAAATTTTAGACGTCCGGCTACACCTCTCACCTCTAGCGACTGCGTTGGCTTGGCCTTGTCGACCTCGTGGCCGCGTGTTTGTTCCACTGGGAATTTCTCTGTCGATCCTTGTACTGCAGCGATCTTTGTGGGCCCCCTTTCCGAGCCTGCTGCGAGTGGCCCTTGGAACTCGACGGCAGGCCTTTTCGGTTTCCCCAGTTGGAGGTCCTTAGAGGTTTTTTGGTTTGCCGATTAGGAGTGAGGTCCTCCACTATCTTGCCCATGGATTTCGTGTGCTTGAGCCTCTTAAACAAATCCTTGCCGAATAATTCGTCCGTTATGTCTGATTTTTTCAACAGTTCCCTGTATTTCTCGTCAATGCCAGGTAGGATGAACGCTCTCCTCGTTACAGAATGTTGGTAGTGCACACCTGCTAGCAACTTGCCTGCATTTCCTAACAACTTTAAGAGCGTACTCGAGATCTCGCCTTCTTCGAGCTCGAGGATCAGAGAGATGCTTTTAGCCAC